>CM025851.1:29238361-29253242 GCA_003952965.2 Morella rubra
GCGGGTGGAGCAAGAGCGCATCCGGTTGGAGCAGGAGGAGCGCATGAAAAGGGAGCAAGAGCGCATGCAAAAGGAGCAAGAGCGCTTACAGACAGAAATATCGAAGGAACTGGAGAAGAAAATGTCCTCTGTAATGGAGAAGAAAATGAGCGACATGTCAAAGTGACTATTCAGCCAGTTTGGGGGTTCAAAAAGGTAGATGCATGTATATTGTAATAACTTTTTAATTATGTATTATTACGATATTATTTTCGATTTAATTATGGATCATTATATGTTATTATTGATATTTATTAATGTGAGTATTGTATTATTATTATAAAATGTACGTGTTATATAATATTTTCCATTATTATTGTTTAAAAAAAAAACCATTCTCTCACCACTGATCGATCGGCATATTCAGCGATCGATTGGTTGTTGTTCAACCAATCGATCGTCCAATACTACCGATCGATCGGTTCATAAATCAAGGTTACATCACTAAATTAAACGACCGATCTTCCATGGCATAACGATCGATCGTGATACTTTAGTGATCGATCGCTTATATAAAGCATCCGATCGTCGTTGCTGAAGCGATTGATCGTCTATTTCTTACCGTGCGATCGTTTAAATGTGTCGATCAATCACCAGAACGTAACCGATCGATCGTCAATATGTACCAATCGATCCATCACTTCGTTTTCAACGACCGATCATAAAAAGTACCGATCGATCAGCATATTTAGTGACGAAAAATGTCCATCACTAAAAAATTTTCGTGACAAAATTCGGGTTTAGTCATGAAATACATTTCATGACGCTCATTCGCTGACGGAGCTCGTGACGAAAATATTTTGTCACTAATACTTTTAGTGACGAGATATTGACTTTTAGTGACAAAAAATTTTGTCACTAAAAGTCAATTTTTTTGTAGTGGTTGTTTTCCGAGTCATCGCTGTAGGTTACCTTGACAAACTTCGGGAATGAAGTATCACTCGGAACTCCAATTATCAACGGATTCTCTTCAGTAGGCATTGCCCAGCCTTTTGGGGTAATTCTCTTTAGGACGGTCCCAGGCCAAATAACAGGACCAGACAATCCTTGTGCTGTTTTCTCTCTAGATTTCTCCTCCACGAGGCCTTCTGAAAACCCATCCTCGGACGTCCAAAACTCTATTTCTTCATACCTGTTGTTTAGCTGATCTCCTTGTTTGTATCTCTTCCCAGGCACATTTACTATCCTAACTTAGAATTTTGCAATAGCTTTCCATCTTTGAAACTTATCTTGCCACTTAGACTAGAGAAATCGCTTGCTAGTATATTCGTTAACATTGTCTCTGGACTACTGGTGTTACCATTTGTTCTCTCCGTGGCCTTTGAAATGGCCATAATGCTATCGTATGCTCGTAGAGCGTCAATTCCTGGTGTGGGATTAGCTTCCTCAAGATACTCTGCTCGGAAATTGTTTGAGAACTGGGCATAGAAGTTCGGGTTTGGATTCAATCTGGACTGTATGGGTCCAGATGCATTCAGATCCACGATCTGGATTGAATATCACGAAATGGATGACAAAGATGCGACCACGTCATTTAATGAGGCCTCTTTGTTGTCAGCTAGGCTTGGCTCCAGTCAGCGCGTGTGTTTTTTGTCCTCACATCTGTACCGGTCGGACTACTACAATTTAAGTCCTACCACACCTCCGACCAGTATAGCTGCTGCTTCAAAATCCCCTTCACAATTAAAAACCCATTTCAAAATCTTTTGACGTTTCAAAAGGTTTTTCACCCACCTTCTTCCCAAATCCTTACATTTCTTCCCAAATCCCTTAAATCCCTCAACTTCTTCACCCACGACTTGAAAATCCCTCAAATCCCTTCCATTTCGAAATCTCTCTCCCTCGAAATCTCTCAGTCACTCTCCACTATCCACTCTCCAGGCGGGCTCTCTCCCTTAACTCACCGCTCCATCACTCACCTCGTTGGATCTGTCTCTCTGTCTTTTCCATTTAGGTTGGCAACTCATACACGTGCTATTATTACTGATAAGTTAATTTGTTTTTTGTCACTTTGTCTTTGTCTCTCTTTGTCTCTGCCATTTAGCTTAGATCAATGTTTGGCATACATGAGTTTTTCATATTGCACTTGTTAAGCTTTGTTATACTACTCTTGCATATGGAATGAATGTGCCCGTGCATATGCATGTCCTTTGTTTTTTTTTTTGCTAAGCATTTGCATGTCCTTTATTTGTGTTTTCAGTTTTCATTCCAAATTCCAATGGTAGCTTTTTATATGACTGCTTGGCAGAATTTTCTTCTTGTCATAAGAAAAGAGGATTCTCCAATGTAAAGTGCAGCACTAATTTGTATATGATTTATTTGTCTTTTTGCCTGATTGTAGAACATCTGAAAACTGATAAATTTACAAAAATTTCTTGTGAACACAAAAAAAATTGAACACCATGCTTAGGATCAAGCGCTGTGCCAGGAAGAGTAAAAATACGGCATCATCTTCGAGGCTGAGGAGAAAGGTGCTAGAAAGTGCAAACCTCGCTAATTTTCGAAATGATGATTGTGCTACATCATTTGATACGGATTTTGCCAAAAGGAGGGTGATTCGAGGAAGAAACATAGAACTCGATCTGATAGGTGAGTTAGATCTCTATGGCTATTTCCAATTTCAAGGGTGGGAGAATTTGTGTGAAATGGGTAGATATGTGTACCCAAAGTACGTTAGACAATTTTTTACAAACATGATGTGGACCAGGGATGTAGATGGTCTTACAATTAGAAGCTTAGTGGGTAGGAAGCTCATTGAGCTTACTGTTGAGAAGTTAAGTGAGATTATAGGGATCCCTTGTCGTGGGGAGCATGTATATAAGCAAAAAGTTAGGCCTAAGGAAAATAATTGGGACTATTGGGATGCTGTTAGGTTTCTTTTGGATTTGGATGATGAAGAGGATGTCCCTATACATTTTCAGGCCAAAGACCTTAAGTTGTCTCTTAGGCTTCTCAATCTCATCTCAACTTATAACTTTCTACCTAAAGGTGGTCATAGAGGAGTGGTTACGTTTATGGACGTTTATATGCTTGAGCATCTTGTAAACCATAGGCCCATAAATTTACCTTTTATCATGTTGGAGCATATTGTGTTTGCTCGTGAGCATAACAAAGTCCTCCCCTATGGATTGATTTTTACCGAAATTTTTAACCACCATTGAATTCGCATCGATATGAGAGAGGTTGACGCACCACCTCAATCTAATGTCTTTAACTTCCAAACATTGATGAAGATTGGTTATAAGAAAAACTCGAGGGGAGAGTGGGTTCCTAAAGCCAATAGTGGCTAGGATAATCATGGTGACGAGGGTGACGGTGACAGTGACGAGGGTGCGAAAGTTCATCCTTGTTCCTCAACTACTCATGGGCAGTCTTCTTCATCCAACACGATTTGGAAAGATTCTATAGAAAGTTGCATTAAGTCTTTAGAACGTGGCCAGGGGCAAATTATCGATAGCACAAAGAAGTTGCAAGACATCATTAATAAGAACTTTGTTGTTGTCGCAAGATGAACTACTATTGGAGCAGCTTCATAAGTCTAGATTCCAGGTAAACTAGTAGGCCATCATCTACGAATATGGATCTTTTTCAGAAGCAATTTGTTTTCGTTTAATTCTATTGATTTGGACATCAACCCCTTGATAAAGCTAAAGTACAAAATGAAAACTATTCTCACATACACATATGTGTATATATATATCCTTAGAAATGGTATCTTTGAAGGTATATGCGCATAAGTCCTCATACAATTTGTATATAAATAGCTAGATGAAGCTTTCATTGTTTGATGAACAATGTCACAGAGAATTATCAAGATCATTAATCTATTGTAAATCCAAAGATCACACTTTAAAATTTTACACATATAGCACCCTTAGCTACTTAAAAAACAGTATTGCGTACTAGGTAATTAGACAAAGAAGCTAGACCTAAATTTGTGTAATTTCTTGTCACTTTCCTTCATATATATAACAATCAGTTAACATACCATATAAGAATAAAAATAATGAAGATTAAACAAGTTTCTAATCATCCTTCTGCGACAAATTAAGCTAAAGGAAATCAAATTCAACCAGTGAAACGAGCTTATTAAAATGTGGCCGGCAACAATAAAAATTGCAGACGAAATGCTATCTTCAAGTGGCTAATCAGGTAATTAATATAAACTAAGAGCAACACCACTATCATAACTTAAATTGGTTTGTTGATAAGGCTATAAGGTCTGCTATCACCTAAATTTAACAATAATTAAGGGTTTATAAATTAATAATTATTAATGAAAGGAAGGCAGTAAACTTTTTGTACTGCTTGTGTATAGACCGAAAGACAAAGTAGGAATCAATAGCAAATCGATAAAAAAAGGTTCTGATCTGTAGGTCTAATTAGCATGCATATTTATTTATTTATTTGTTCGTTGCCAAACGCATAAAGTTAATTAATTGATAAGTCTTTTACTGGTGTATATTCATGGTCGTATGTTACATATTGGCCTCCAAGTTTTACACATCATTTTCAATTGGCAGTTTAGGCCACTAGCGTCGGACCACAAGCGTCAAACCACAAATTCATTCACAATAAACCATTTCAATTGGCAATTTAGACCACTAGCGTCTGACCACAAATTCATTCACAATAAACCATTTTAAAGTTAGACCACTAACGTCAGACCACATATCTTTAAACAATCACACTTTTGAGTGTCACAGCATACAGACAAAAAGCATCAAAATTTCTCTTTCTCTCTCTCTCATTACTCTCTTTGTCCCAGCTAATATATGAATACAAACAATAAACAACAAACAAGAAACATCAATATTGACTTGGGTTCTCTCTCTTTTAAGTTAATATATACAAACCCACTGATTCTCTCTCTTTAAGTGAATATATACAAACTAAACGAGACAAAAAGTTTATACCAATAAGCTAAACAGATACTTTTGAAACTCACCAAAGAAAAGAAGAAAATAACTTTGAAGTAGAGACAATGGAGCCTTCTGATCCTTTTTGGTTTTGTCTAAATCTAGGGATTCGGAGGTTGAGGATTTCAAAATGAGATTTCAAATGGGTGATTTGGGAAGAAAATGGCTGAAATGCGTATTCGCGCTGCAGTGGTCGGAGGTGTGGTCGCACCTAAATTATAGTGGTCTGACCGGTACAGATGTGGAGACAAAAAAATACGCACGCTTGTCTGAAATCAAGCCGAGCCGACGACATAGAGGCCTCATTAAATGACGTGGCGGCCTCTTTGTCATCTATTTCGTGAGATTCAATTCAGACCGTAGATCTAGACCTTTACGGTTTGGACTGAATTCAAACCCAAGTAAGTGAGCCTGCATATTATGCTTACGAGGAATCCATCTGATCGACCAACTAGGACGGCTACCAAACCAACTACGGATAGAGGGAACTACGTCCACAATCTTCCAGCGGGGTACTTGATGATCAGGAGCAGCAATATCCTCCCAGAGAAGCTTGGAATCCGATCCAAAAAGAACCACAGTCCAGGAAACACTAGGCAACCTCATCAGGAGAGCGCAAGATCATCATATGGAAGGTATCGGGTAATTTTAATCTTTCGTATCTATGGCTTTTGATGGGTCTTTGTGTTTCTTCTCTGGAATGAATGTGAGGGTCTGGGCTGAAGCTTTAGTTAAATAGATTCAGGTCTCCAAAACAGGAAAACAAGAAGCACAGTGTCCACACAAACTCAGCATTCTGATTTGCAGTCATACGCTCGGCTCCACGTGGGGCGTAGACGGATATGTCCAGCAATCAGATCCTTTTAGCCACGTGCAATACCCCTTTATTTCATCTGTGTACCCGTTCATGCACTTTGCACGGTGCCAGCACAACATTAGAAAGGACGAAAGGAGGAAAAGCCAGCCTCCGTGCCAATCTACCGGAAGATCTACAGGCGGGGAGAGTTTCCGTACCCGAAATGGAACTGTTTCATTTTTCAAAAAGGTACGCATCTATCCAGCCACATCCGATGCTGAGTTCCACTGTCCGATGCTGAGTTGTCAGCTGATGTATTTTTTTATTAAAAAATAAGACGACTGAGTAAGTGAGATATTATGCTTATCCATCTGAACCAACTATATAATTACGTAAATCTTTACTTGATGATCTATGAGAAGCTTGGAATCCGATCCAAAAAGAACCACAGTCCAGGAAACACTAGGCAACCTCATCAGGAGAGCGCAAGATCATCATATGGAAGGTATCGGGTAATTTTAATCTTTCGTATCTATGGCTTTTGATGGGTCTTTGTGTTTCTTCTCTGGAATGAATGTGAGGGTCTGGGCTGAAGCTTTAGTTAAATAGATTCAGGTCTCCAAAACAGGAAAACAAGAAGCACAGTGTCCACACAAACTCAGCATTCTGATTTGCAGTCATACGCTCGGCTCCACGTGGGGCGTAGACGGATATGTCCAGCAATCAGATCCTTTTAGCCACGTGCAATACCCCTTTATTTCATCTGTGTACCCGTTCATGCACTTTGCACGGTGCCAGCACAACATTAGAAAGGACGAAAGGAGGAAAAGCCAGCCTCCGTGCCAATCTACCGGAAGATCTACAGGCGGGGAGAGTTTCCGTACCCGAAATGGAACTGTTTCATTTTTCAAAAAGGTACGCATCTATCCAGCCACATCCGATGCTGAGTTCCACGTCCGATGCTGAGTTGTCAGCTGATGTAATTTTTTTATTAAAAAAATAAACGATGAGAGGTTATTTCATCAAAAAATATAAATTAAAGAACTCAAATTTGAAAAAGTAAATCCAAAGACTAAAAAATAAAAAGGGTTAAAATTTAAAGATTAAAATATTAATTTATCTAGATTTTATGGTAAAATGATACTTCCTCATTTCCTATCATGCATAGACTAGCGGCCTGGTTAATAGTGTTGAAATTCCTTGTACTATAGGAGCTAGGTTTGTATGGCTTTATCATCCCAACATAACGCCATACAAAGTCAAAAGAGGCTTGAGAGGTGATTCGTTTTTCTATAGATTTTGTTCAGATTCACGGGAGACGTGAGTATGTGGATTTATTATGCGCGCGGGAGTAGTTCCAAAGTGCTAAAGATTGCAATGCTCTTGTTGAAGTGGACAACACTAAATCTTATCTGATCTCCTTCTCCTTAGTTTTTTTTGTTTTGTTTAAGGAAGTAAAATTAACTGCGGAGAAAAAACAAAATAAATAAATTAAGCAAAGGAAATCTAATTCGATTCGTTTTGATTTGTTTGTGATTGATCAAGGAAGTTTCTAAAATCTATTCAGCAAGAAAGGGCTTCTATATATAATATATCAAAACAACGGTATGGAGACGTCGTCAACAGTAATAGTTAAAGATTGGCTAAACCCTACCTAAACCATATCAATATCGACTTAAAATATTCCGATTTTACTTGGAAATCATTGTCAGGCCCGATTTTCTGTTTCTCCTTTTTCTTGAGCAATCTGGGAGGTAGAAATTATAGACTGGGTGTGTCATAACTAGCTAGCTTGCGTCGTCCCATTAGTAAACGAGATGGTTGGTAAAGTTTAATATATACCAGGCGACAATATCTGATAGGACCAAGCATTAATTTTTCTTACATTCAGAATTAGTCAGACTTTTTTCTTTCTTGTCACTGTAAGTGTTTGAAACTGTCTGCGGAATATTTGCACTGACAGTAATACGTATATCGGTAGTTACTCTCACTACAAAAAAATTTAACTTTTAGTGACAAAAAATTTTATCACTAAAAGTCAAAATTTCGCCACTAAAAATATTAGTGACGAAATATTTTCGTCACAACCTCCGTCAGTGAATGAGCGTCACGAAATGTATTTCGTGACGAAACCCGAATTTCGTCACGAAAAGTTTTTAGTGACGAAATTTTTCATCAGTAAATGTACTAATCGATTGATCTTGTCACGATCGGTCGGTGAAAACAAAGTGATGGATCAATTGGAAAGGCGATCGATCGGTATACATTTGAGATGATCGTATATTGACGATCGATCGGTTATGTATTGGTGATTGATCGACACATTTAAACGATCGCACGGTAAGAAATAGACGAGCGGACACTTTATATAAGCAATCGATCAGTAAAGTATCACGATCGATCGTTATGCCATGGACGATCGGTCGTTTAATTCAGCGATGGAACATTGATTTATGAACCGATCGATCGGTGATATTGGACGATCGATCGGTTGAACAAAAATCGATCGATCGTTGAATATGCCGATCGAACAGTGGTGAGAGAATGGTTTTTTTTTTAAACAATAATAATGGAAAATATTATATAACACGTACATTTTATAATAATAATACAATACTCACATTAATAAACATCAATAATAACATATAGTGATCCATAATTAAATCGAAAATAATATCGTAATAATACATAATTAAAAAGTTATTACAATATACATGCATCTACCTTTTTGAACCCCCAAACTGGCTGAATAGTCTCTTTGACATGTCGCTCATTTTCTTCTCCATTACAGAGGACATTTTCTTCTCCAGTTCCTTTGATATTTCTGCCCGTAAGCGCTCTTGCTCCTTTCGCATGCGCTCTTGTTCCTTTGCATGCACTCCTCGTGCTCTACTCGCATGTGCTCTTGCTCCCTTTTCATGCGCTCCTCCTGCTCCAACCGGATGCGCTCCTGCTCCACCTGCTACTCCTCACGGTGGTCCCTCAGAGTGGCCTCCATCTCAGCTTGCTTCTTCGCAAAATTCTTGCAAGTCTCTAGAAGCTCTCACCGCCTCTATCTCATCCCTTGCCTTTGCTAGCTGGTGCTGTAGATTAGAAGACTGTGTAGTCAAAGTTGATGAAGGCGGAGGCTTAACCGCCGTCCTAATCCCGAACATATCCCGACTTCTTGCCCAATATCTTGGAATATACTTCAATTTCGGTATAAGTCTTCCCTTCTAAATCACACTGACGCTGGAAGGCATCCATCCGTTCCTGAAAAAATGACAATAATTACCAGAAACATTAATATAGATAAACTATACATAAATTAAATTTCTCTCGCTCCTTCCGAGGTCCAAATCCCATCTTTGTTTGTATAATTCTTTTTATACAGCTCTGCAGGATTGATATTGCCGCTTTCTTGATTTTTCTACATGACAATAGCATAAAGTTATTGACAAACAATATCAATAAAGTCTAAGATTTAGTTGTTAACTTACCATACAAGCTCGTGTGCGCTGGAACGAGTGCGAACCAGCAGCGTGGTTCACAGTCAACTTTGATCTATTCTTCTTATTTTGCTTGCTTCGTTTCTGCGATATTTTAAGTAATTAAATATTAAAAGAATGTAATATTTAAGCAACGAGTTTTTGTAATCAAGTACCATAAATGCTTCGCTGGTGAACAGATCGCATAACTCCTTCCATTGTTCTTTGTGGTATCAGGGTGCGCTTCAGCAACGCCGCCTCTTTACTCGGAACTTCTTAAAATACGCATGCATTCGGTTGCGGTGCGTTCGACGTGCCGTCATCATAGTCTCGACCACCGTCCTCACGTCCTCATGACGGGTGTAGTCAAGGTCGAAGTGGTCCTGCATAAGTACCAAAACATACAATATTACAATGATAAACGAAATGCGTCCACCAAAAATTTATGTTTACGAATTTAATCATACCAACACCCGATCCATAATGTACTCCTTCACTTCTGCAGGAACATCGACCCACTTGTTAACTAAGATCGGAATCAACCCTCGGACCAACATTCCAATCTTCGTCGATAAGTGGCAGCAGTGGAAGACACTCCTCCACACTCTCCCTCCGGGATATGCACCGATAGTTTCGCGGACCCGGAACCCAAGACTCTTCTCCAAACTGACTCCACGTGTCCTACCTCGCCCACGTTTAGAAGCTGATGTCGCTACATAAAATAAAATTAACAAAGTTAGTCGGTCGGTTAACTTAAGGAAATTGAAATATAACTTAGAATAATTTCTTACATGCATAACTACTAGGACAAGCTGGCGTGCCTTGACTCATGCCTTCATTCACTCTCGGAGAAGGAGCGCTCAGTGTAGGACTCGGAATCGAACTCATACTATGCAACTGTCCAGAAGTAACTGAAGGAAATTCTCGTCCACGCTTCATTTCACCGTAGAAGCTGTGACATAACAAAATAAACGATAAAGATATGGTAAACGAGACAATAACAGTAAAAATAGTTTAGCAAACATCAACATTAGAAAGAAAAATATACATGAAAGAAATTATTAATCAGAATCTGATTCTTGCACGTTATCGCCCGATGCCTCATCCTCAGTAGAGTCGCTATCACTTTCGAACGAATCTTCGTCCCCACTTTCTTCGGTATTCTCTTCAATTTCTGCTTCATCCCCCTCTGAAACATCGTTACTATCTATACGTCTTTTTTTCCGCCGATCAATTGCCTCAGAAGCTTGGATAACGTTTGGCGTAACATCATCCCTCCGTAGTGGATTAAGATTAAATTGTCGGAAGTCTATAAACAAGTCAATGGCATCGTCCTCTTGATACGCTTCATTCGCGATGGCTGCTCCCGATTCAATGTTTACATCAACTTCACCATCCGGATCCAGGCCGGGAATGTCATATGCATTTCTACACGACAACTTCTGCACGACTCGCCATGTAGGTCCATGCAGATTATCAACTAGATAAAACACTTGACTTGCTTGATTAGCCAAAACAAATGGATCTTCTAAGTACCACAGTCGGGAAGTGTTTATGCTCTTAAAGTTCTTGTCGATACGAATTCCACGGTGATCTCCGACATCCCACCAATCACACTTAAACAAATATATAGTATTTCCCCGCAAGTATTGCATGGCACTTATAGTCAGTGTCTAAATTACACATTGGACATGCAACTTCCCTTTGGTACTCCATCCAGATAAATTGGCATATGCTGGAAAATCATTTATGGTCCATATCAAAGATGCATGCATCTTAAATGTTGTCCCATCTGAAGCATCATGTGTCTCAACTCCATCTTCCCATAGTTGTTTCAACTCTTCCACTAAGGGTCGAAGATATACATCAATATCATTTCCTGGTGACTTTTGACTCAGAATCAGAAGAGTCATTAGTGAAAATGGAACCTTCATACACCTCCATGGGGGTAAATTATATGGAAACACAACGACCGGCCAAATATTGTATGCATTGCTCATGTTTCCGAACTGATTAAACCCGTCAGAAGCAAGACCAAGGCGGACATTGCAGGCATCTTGAGCAAACCAATCGTGGTCCTTATCAAAATTCTTCCAAACTAATGAATCTGTAGGATGCCTCAAACTCTCCCCATCATCGACCGTTTTTCCTTATGCCATCTCATGTCAATTGCTACATCTTTTGTGGTAAACAAACGTTTAAGTCTAGGGATTAAAGGGAAATGACACAACACTTTTCTGGGAATTCGATTGCGCAAATCATTTTCGAATTCCACCGGGACACCCCACATATCGGACATCTGTCTAACTCACTGTTTTCCTTCCAAAACAACACACAATCATTTTGACATGCATGGATTTTGTCATAACTAAACCCAAGATCCTTTCGCAATTGTTTCGCCTCGTAATACGATCCCGGTAACGTCTCCCCCTCTGGCAATGCCTCCTTAATCAACTGTAACACCATATCAAATGCCTTAACCGACAACTTATTCTCCGACTTCACGTGCAACAACCGGACCGTAAATGACAACTTACTAAACTTGGTACATCCAGGATACAATTCATGTTCTGCCTCTTCCCATAATTTATTAAATGGTGTCGAAGCCTCCGGTCCCCAAGTGGGGGTTTCCTTAATATTAGGGTTCTCCGTTTCAACCCTTGCCCCACCATCTAATCCGGCACGAACATCGTTAACATTTCCTCCATTCTATCAGAGTTATCTCCCTCTAAATCATCATCACTATATGGTAAGCTCGCACCGGACTCTTGACTCAACTTTGAAGTAAGTTGAATACCCTCCCCGTGAAACACCCATGACTTATAGCTCACATCAAACCCATTAATGTATATATGATCTTCCATTTTATCCAACACTTGAAACACTACATTTCTGCACTTCCGACACGGACATCTGATCTGACCCTGAGAGTCTACACAACAAGCAGCCATACCGACAAACCCACGACCCCCTCCGCATACTTTTCACCAAAACGATTTTTCTCGTAAACCCAACTTTTATCATTGCCACCAATCTAAAAAAATACACGAATTAAGTAATTCATAAACACCCAATCATTGTAACTTGACTTTAAGCCCAGCTGATAGGTCCTATCCCATTCAAGATTGTGCATTTGGAGTTGAACATCAGTTCAACTTGTGTCCATCCATACCTCGAAAAAAATTCGGCAGCATCTCCCCCAGTCCCCAAATACACGTACCAGTGTTGGAGGCAAACGTCATCAACGATAGTTGTATGACGTCATACACCAATGCTAGTAGTATACCCAGAAGACAAAAGGTAAATGATACCGAATTTCCTCCAAGACAGGACAGGACACAAGTACCGAACTCGTCCAACCACGAATACACAATCTCAAACTGTCCATATTGTGGACAATTCAAGGTTATTACGCGATAAACACATATTTATCGCGTCTTAACCCTTGAACGGGTCTACGGGTACACACATTATATCCCAAAAATAAACTCAAACATAACAAGTCAAAAACACTCCAATATTCATCCTCCATGCTTCTCAAACTGCATAATTTATTTCCAGAACTCAAGCACTTCAATAATCAAACATTCAATATAAAGCTCAAACATTATACATGTATCACTATTAAAAAAAATATGAGAATAATTAAATATGAGAATACAATAAATGGTACACAAGGTTAATAACTTGCAATCTGCCTTAACCCGCGATCGAAGACGATCGATCAAAGACCGATCGATCGTCATTACATAGACGATCGATCGCTGAATCTCCATCCAACACACGATCGATCGTCAGAATCTGGTGATCGATCGTGACTAACCCAGATCGACAAAACAGCTTGCCAGCCTCCCACACACTCAAATCCACGCCCAAAACACTCACAAATCATCCTCATGCAATACTAATTCTAATATACATATTAAAAATACTCTAAGAAGCTCTAATCAACACAAATCCAATCCACAACACCCACGAATAGAAAATAAAAATAACACCAAATAACCAACGAAATCATTCATAAATCGTAGTGTAGGTTGAGGATATTACCTTTTGCACGAAATGTAGACCAAAACGAACTAAATTCACACCAAAATCTCACAAATGTCGCCCAAATTTTTCAATACTCACCCAGTTAAAAAACCAATGAATTTGAGCTTGGGCTTAACCTTAAGGACTTCTAAACACTCTCACAACTAAAAGACGGTATTTAGACAAAATTAAAGGAAAAAATAGCTCATTGCCGCGAGTCTCTAGTTTCCTCTTGTCGTGGGTGTGTTTTTGCTTCACCCACGGCTTTAGAGCATCCTGGCATTTCAAGCGCGATAAACACCGATCGATCGTACCAAGCATAAAATTTTCGATCCCGAGATTTTAGAACGATCGATCGGTGTATATACCATCGATCGGTTAGTAAACATCGATCTTGACGGATAACACCGATGGATCGGTGTGCATCTTAGTGATAACGATCGGTGTATTTAGTTGCAAAACAGAAAAATAAAAAATGATTTCTTGTTAAATTCTTTATATTAGTTATTTGATAAACCACTTATTTCGTTATTTTTGCCGACCAAAGGGTATATTGGTCATTTTACTTATATAAGTGTCGATAAAGAAATACAAATAGAAAAACACGTAAATGGTAATCAAAGTTTCTTCTGCATATCCACAGATAAACAGAAAATGTCTCAAATACGTAAATAAAAAAACCAAATCCAAATAAACACAAATGTCTCAAACAGATAAATAAAACCATAAATCAAAATGTATGTCCCAAATAGATATAAAAAAATAACATAAAAATTCATCAACGTTGAACAACATCACAGAAAGTGGCCACATCATCAGGAATATCTCTGGGAATCCTCTGTGGATCTGCCTTCGTCTTGAAATCATCCAGAGTCTTTTTAATTTCTTCCAGCTGCTCGTTGACGTCCACCATATGAGCCACGACCGACTTGTTGCGCAGCATTGTCACAGTGCACTCCCCATCGAAGGCGGTCGGAGCTCCTTCAGCCTGCTCCTCTAATGATTGCATCTGCCTCTCAACAGGCTGTAGAGTGGTTCATAGTCGTGCCGACACAGCTGTCGAGGTCCGCAAATAGCTGGGCCACCCATGGAGGAGGCACTGCAGGTGCTCCCGTCTCCATAGGTGCCTCTGACGCTGATGTCGAAGGTCGTGATGCCTCCTCTACGGCCGCCGCTACTCTACGAGCGAACCGTCGAGTCAATGCCCCCTCCTGGCCCCGGCTCCTGGACAGAGTGAACTTGTTCAGCGCACTCTTAACCTCCTTACGTTTATCCAGGCAGCGATCACGACTCCCCGAGAAAATGAGGAACTGAGTCAGAAACACGCCGTATGGGAGGCTATATTCCTTAATTCCCAAGCCTCATCCATAATCAGCTCGAACATGTACAACGGAAAATCTATCCACGTCTGCTGACCCAGTAAGAGCATGCACTGAGCTCTCATGAACGGACACTCGGTGGAATGAGTTCTGCCATCGACGTTCGGCGTCCAGATAAGGTGCAAAATCCACCAAAACTCACTCTACTTGATTATGCTGCGCACCACTGCAGAGGTCTTCCTAGTCATCAACGTCCACAAATCTTGCTCTGATATCCTCTGTTCATCATCAGAGGTACCGCCAGGAAAC
>CM025851.1:29256404-29405571 GCA_003952965.2 Morella rubra
GTAAATGACAACTTACTAAACTTGGTACATCCAGGATACAATTCGCATTCTGCCTATTCCCATAACTTATTAAATGGTGTCGAAGCCTCCGGTCCCCAAGTGGGGGTTTCCTTAATATTAGGGTTCTCCGTTTCAACCCTTGCCCCACCATCTAATCCGGCACGAATATCGTTAACATTTCCTCCATTCTATCTGAGTTATCTCCCTCTAAATCATTATCACTATATGGTAAGCTCGCACCAGACTCTTGACTCAACTTGAAGTAAGTTGAATACCCTCCCGTGAAACACCCATGACTTATAGCTCACATCAAACCTATTAATGTATATATGATCTTCCATTTTATCCAACACCTGAAACACTACATTTCTGCACTTCTGACACGGACATCTGATCTGATCCCGAGAGTCTACACAAAAAGCAGCCATACAGACAAACCCACAGACCCCCTCTACATACTTTTCACCAAACTGATTTTTTG
This sequence comes from Morella rubra, assembly GCA_003952965.2. Taxonomy (NCBI): domain Eukaryota; kingdom Viridiplantae; phylum Streptophyta; class Magnoliopsida; order Fagales; family Myricaceae; genus Morella; species Morella rubra. The sequence goes on from CM025851.1 coordinate 29,256,886, forward strand.
TAAACCCAACTTTTATCTATTGCCACCAATCTAAAAATATACACGAATTAAGTAATTCATAAATACCCAATCATTGTAACTTGACTTTAAACCCAGCTGATAGGTCCTATCCCATTCAAGATTGTGCATGCAGAGTTGAACGTCAATTCGACTTGCGTCCATCCATACCTGAAAAAAATTCGGCAGCATCTCTCCCAAGTACACGCACTAGCGTTGGGGTAGACGTCATCAACGATAACTATATGAAGTCATACACCAATGCTAGTAGTATACCTAGAAGACAAAAGATAAATGATATCGAATTTCCTCCAAGACTGGACAGGACACGAGTACCGAACTCGTCCAACCACGAATACACAATCTCAAACTGTCCATATTTTGGACAATTCAAAGGTTATTAAGCAATAAATACATATTTATCGCGTCCTAACCCTTGAACGGGTCTAGGGGTACACACATTTTATCCGAAAAATAAACTCAAACATAACAAATAAAAAACACTCCAATATTCATCCATGCTTCTCAAACTCCATAATTCATTTCCAGAACTCAAGCACTTTTAAGAATCAAACCATGTAAATAAATATAAAATGCTACACATCATTAAATAATTTGGCAACCTATCGAGAAACACCGGATTGATCGGATAATACGCCGCGATCGATTGGTATTAATAGGCGACCGATCGTCAACAATATGACGATCGATCGTCATACAACCATCTCGAAGACGATCGATCGTTTAAAACATAACGATCGATCGGTTATATACCATCAAACAGACGATCGATCGTCACTTATGGCGATCGATCGTCAATTATCGATCACTAACCCAGATCGACAAAACAGCTTGTCAGCCTCCCACACACTCAAATCCACACCCAAAACACTCACAAATCATCCTCATGCAATACTAATTCCAATATACATATTAAAAATACTCTAAGAAGCTCTAATCAACACAAATCCAATCCACAACACCCACGAATAGACAAATAAAAATAACACCAAATGACCAACAAAATCATACATAAATCGTAGTGTAGGTTGAGGATATAACCTTTTGCACGAAATGTAGACCAAAACGTACTAAATTCACACAAAAATCTCACAAATGTCGCCCAAATTTTTCAATACTCACCCAGTTAAAAAAACCAATGAATTTGAGCTTAGGCTTAACCTTAAGGACTTGTAAACACTCTCACAACTAAAAAGACAGTATTTAGACAAAATTAAAGGAAAAAATAGCTCCTTGCCGCGAGTCTCTAGTTTCCTCTTGTCGTGGGTGTGTTTTTGCTTCACCCACGGCTTTAGAGCATCCTGGCATTTCAAGCACGATAAACACTCGATCGATCGGATACCAAGCATAAAATTTCTGCCCAGATTTTTGAGCGATCGATCGGTGTATATACCCGATCGATCGGTTAGTGCACCCCAAACGACGACGGATTAACACCGAAAATTGGATCGGTGTATGCACTAGCGATCGATCGGTTGTATTTAGTGGAAAACAGAAAAATTAAAAAAAAACGATTTCTTGTTAAATTTTTATATTACTTATTTGATAAACCACTTATTTCGTCATTTTTGCCGACCAAAGGGTAAATTGGTCATTTTACTTATATAAGTGTCGAATAAAGAAATACAAATAGAAAAACACGTAAATGGTAATCAAAGTTTCTTCTGCATATCCACAGATAAACAGAAAATGTCTCAAATACGTAAATAAAAAACTCAAATCCAAATAAACACAAATGTCTCAAACAGATAAATAAAACCATTAATCAAAATGTATGTCCCAAATAGATATAAAAAAATAACATAAAAATTCATCAACGTCGAACAACATCACAGGAAAGTGGCCACGTCATCAGGAATATCTCCGGGAATCCTCTGTGGATCTGCCTCCGTCTTGAAATCATCCAGAGTCTTTTTAATTTCTTCCAGCTGCTCATTGACGTCCGCCATATGAGCCACGATTGACTTGTTACGCAGCATTGTCACAGTGCACTCCCCATCGAAGGCGGTCCGGAGCTCCTTCAACCTTTCCTCTAATGACTGCATCAGCCTCTCAACAGGCTGTAGAGTGGCCTTCACAGTCGCGCTGACATGGCTGTCGAGGTCCACAAATAGCTGGGCCACCCATAGAGGAGGCACAGCAGGTGGTCCCGTCTCCATAGGTGCCTCTGACGCTGATGTCGAAGGCTGTGATGCCTCCTCTACGGCCGCCGCTACTCTACGAGCGAACCGTCGAGTCAATGCCCCCTCCTGGCCCCGGCTCCTAGATAGAGTGAACTTGTTCAGCGCACTCTTAACCTCCTTACGTGTATCCGAGGCAGCGATCACGACTCCTTGAGAAATGAGGAACTGAGTCAGAAACACGCCGTATGGGAGGCTATATTCCTTAATTCCCAAGCCTCATCCATAATCAGCTCGAACATGTATAGCGGAAAATCTATCCACGTCTGCTGACCCAGTAAGTGCACCCACTGAGCTCTCGTGAACGGACACTCGGTGGAATAAGTTCTGTCATCGACGTTCGGCGTCCAGATAAGGTGCAAAATCCACCAAAAACTCACTCTGCTTAATTATGCTGCCCACCACTGCAGAGGTCTTCCTAGTCATCAGCGTCCACAAATCCTGCTCTGATGTCTTCTGTTCATCAGTCAGGGGTACTGTCGGGAAACAGGGGCTCTCGGGCGGGGGCAGTTTAAGAAATCGGCAATGACGTCTGCCAGAATAAGAACTGCACACCTCGCACCTCTAGCTGCACCTCAGGTGCTCTATCACCGAAGACGAGTGCACAGAAGAAATCTTGCACAATTGCGTCCACACAAAACCCCTCAGTCCACGAGAGTTGATGAAGAAATCCTGGTACTCAAAGAGCTGGTAGAGGGAGTGCTCCTCGTACAATAACTGGTCAAAATCAGAGAGCGTCACAGGACGCTCTTTGGCCACTAGCCGCCCCCTCAGGTACTCCATTCGCCTCTCCAAGGTCATCATTGATCAGCTCCTCTTGCTCTTGGGACGATGATCCCGTCCCAATTCTAGTTGTGCGTGCACGCTTAACTCCTGACATTTTATGTATATGCAAAAGTTGTATATAAATATGTGTTAATAAGTAATCACAATAACGTATTACTTAATTATTAATGAAGTTGAAACAAACAACGATCATTTGTAACTACACGATCGATCGATCACTAAATGTGACGATCGATCACTATATGGCGATCGATCAATCAATTTGACAAATCAAATGCTATCGGTAAAACGACGCGTTTCAGTGCACAGACGATCGATCGTCCATGCAACCAAATGCACAGTATCACTAAGGGATCGATCGCCATAAATACGATCGATCGCCGCTTAATCAAAACGCTATGCTTCACATCGTAGCTTACCGATCGATCGCTTAGGTGTAAGCGATCGATCAATAACAATAACGATCGATCGTCTATATAACGATCGATTGGCCCGAATTGAAACGCACAATTTCTAGGAGACGATCGATCACTCACCAAAGCATCGATCGCTCCGTACCAAATTCAGCGATCGATCGGTGAATTTAACCGATCGATCATTGGACTAGCACTTACAAGTGATCGATCGCCTATGGAGGCGATCGATCGTACGGGAACAAACACACAGACGTTCCAAAACCCCAAAACAGGCCCAAAATCACCCAAAATTTATCCCAAAACAATCCGAAACCCTTAAAACATGAATCAACAATAAAATAAATATATTTTACGGTCCTAAATGGATGATATAGCAAATTAGAAAACGTAAACTAAAAATTTGCTAGTGAACAACCACTTAATATTGCTTAAAAAACAATATAAGTACGTACCTTTGACGTAGAAGACAATGAAGGATGATTCCACGCACTTTGGAAGACAATGCAGCACGAAATGGCTCCTTGCACTTTGAGAGGATTCGAGAGATTTCGTGGAGAGATAACCGATAAAAATGACTTTGGCGGTTTCATATAATCCTTTGTGCCGATCGATCGCTATATTCTAACACGTGGCGTCTTTCCATTCGTTGAATGGTGATTCGAAAAAAGTGACGGTTACGCATACCGATCGATCGGCATATATTGACGATCGATCAGCCTTTCGTATTTGCTGATGGTTACGATATCGATCGATCGGTGGGTGACAAAACTTTCTGTAACCAAAAGATTAACTTTTGGTGACAACAATTTTATTTCGTCACAAATAAAACCTTTAGTGACGAAATTGGTGACGAAAAGTAGTTTCGTCACGAAAAAAACCTTTTTTGTGACGAAAATAGCATTTTGTCACTAAAAATTGACTTTTAGTGACGAAATTCAATTTTCACTAAAAAGTCAATTTTCTAGTAGTGTCTGAAGTCACGTACTCTACTATGTCTTATACATCACTACAAGAAAAAAGACTCTAGGTGTCAAAAAAATTTGTCACCCAAAGTGCTAATTTCGTCCGCTAATGTTTGGGGTGATAAAATCGAGTTGTCATCCAGCAAAGGTGTCTCTAACATTGGCAACCTAGGCAGGTGCCTAAGACCCCCAAAATAGGAAGGCCCCTAATTTCCTATTTTTACTTAACAAACCGAAAAAATAAGTCTCAAAATAACCGTTAAAACTTTTTGAAATTCTCATTTAATGTAAAGAAAAACATAATTCAAAATTTCAAAGGAGATGACTTCCAACTTTAAAATTCAAAAAGGACTATCATACTTCTAATTTTACAATTGAAAAAAAAAATATCAGACTCCAACTTTTAGCCTTTTCTTACTTTATCCTTACTTTTGTTAGTCTCCTCGTTCCCTTATCTTTCTACTATGAACGCCTACCTCTATTTATAGCTCTATTCCCAATTGACATCTTACTTTTTCTATTTTTCCTTATTTTTCTATTGTGAACAATATCCTTCCTTCTTTCTAGCTAACTTTCAAGTGTTAATTCAATTTCAAAATCTCAAAACTGGCCCTAGCCCTCTTCTTCCTCATAGGTGCTATTATTCTAACATTTCAACTTTTAAATTAGTTTTATACTTTTATTTTATATCTGTTGTAGCTTTCATTTTTTTATCTAGAGAAAATTGAGAAATTGAGATTAAGTTGAGTATTGTATAGTTTTATTTTAAATTTCGGATAATTTTGAGATATCTAATATGTTTAATAGAAAATACCAATAATGAATAATTTTGTATCTCATCATTGATATTTTATAGGATAAAGTACATAAACAGTCCCTGTGGTTTCACATTTTGACAAATTGGTCCCTAGGGTATGAGTTTGTACTGGATAGTCCCTAGGGTAAGTATTATGTAACAAAAAGGTCCTCCCGTTAGATTTCGGTCATCCCACTTAACGGTGAAAGCTTCCGGGAGGACCTTTTTGTTACATGATGCGTACCCCAGGGACCAATTTGTCAAAAGGTGATACCACAGGGACTAATTTGTAGATCCCTGTGGTATCATCTTTTGACAAATTGGTCCCTGGGGTTCACATCATGTAACAAAAAGGTCCTCCCGGAAGCTTTCACTGTTAAGTAGGTTGACACAAATCTAACAAGAGGACCTTTTGTTACATGATGCTTACCTCAGAGACTAATGTGTTCAAGTTGAAACCACAAGGACCAATTTATCAAAACATGAAACTACAGGGACTGTTTATGTACTTTACCCTATTTTATATTTTAATATAACAATTTATTATGAAAACCCTGTTTTTATGGTTTCCCCTAAGGCCCCATTTATCTTAGAGATGGCCCTGTCGCCCGATTTGTCATCTAAAGCCTGTCAACCAATGTTTTAAGTGACGATTTTGGTGTTCTGTCACTCAAAACCGCTCGAACGATTTACCATACCGTCTGAACGGTTTTGTGCTGTATTGACAAAATTGAAAATCGTCATGCCCAATACACTCTATCCGTTCGCATGAGCTATGCGAACGTACATTCTATACGTTCGGACATCTCATGTGAACGATCGGTCGAATGTGACGAAATGAATTTTGTCATGTACAATCCGTGCGCACGGTGATATAACGTCGTCTGCACGATAATGTTTTTCGTCATGATGTATACACAAAGACGTCTGCACTGTTGTTTCATTTACGACGAAATACTTATTTGTCGTGTTTTTCGTCCTGTTCTTTCTTCCGTTGCTGCTCCTCCATCATCTGCAAATGCTCTCGCATCATCTACTCCATATCTGACCGCTTAATCATAAATGCTTCACATTCCAATTGTCTAGCTCTCATCTCCTCAATTTGTAATCTAGCCTCCTCCAATCTCCAGGAAAAATCAATTGAATGGCCTAAACCTTGCACGTAGCTCGCTTTATCCCCAACACCTCAACGAAGATCTCCACTTCGGTGTATGACTTTTCCTCTAACTCGTACTGCAACTGTAACGCCTCCATTTTTTCTTACAAAATTAAAAAAGAAGATAAAATTAGCACATATGAAACATAAACGCATATGAATGCATCATTAAATATAGCGTTACAACTTACAAAATTTTCCCGTGCATCTTCTGATGTCCACATGTCATCCTTATTAGTATTCGTCTTTTTATACAACAACACAGGACTAATCTCATCAAATTCTGGATTTTTCTGTACACCAAAAGAAATATAGAACGTGCATATTAAAATACCTAAGTTATTTATTTAAGTAATAATTAATAAAAATATAAATTTATTACTTACTAACAACACTCCCACACGTTGGAAGGACCTCGCTTCCTATGTGTGTACAATCTTCAGATTAGCTCCATTCTTCTTGTTGATTGCACTCCTCCTCTGCATTGTACATTTACAGTTGTTACCACAATTAATAATAAATAAAATAAATGTTGAGGATGGAATAAAAATGTTTAATGTGGACAATTCAAGAGTTACACAGAGTTCATTATCCGTACTCCGTGTAATTCTTAAACCAGGGCTAAGGCTACTAAATGAATGCATAAACATAACAGTAAAAACCGCTCGGATGTATTGATAACTGTCCGAACCATACTTTAGCGTCCAGACATCAGTAGCAAAGCATCCAAACCCAAAATAAGTGTCCGGACTGTGATTTCGAACAAGATAATTCTTAGACACCCAGGGACATTAGTAATTCATGCCAAAATCAATCAAAATCACAAATACTTCAATATAAACAAATTACAACCAACCCTAAACTCCATTGCTTTCGTTTTAGACCCTAAAAACTAAAAAAAAAAAAAAAAAAAAACATGTTTTGTTATCCTAAAATTCATGCTTTTCATCCTAAAAGAAAAGAAATTTTAAAACTCACTAACCTCAAATCCAAACCAATGTGAAATCCCAAATGAGTTGGTCCTTCCACACCCTTTTCAATGAGATTGACATCCAAATCAGCTCTCATCTTCTCCTTTTACTCAAATCTCTTAAATTTTTAAGCTTTTGCCGTTTTCACTGTACTGTCAGCAATTTCGAGTCTTTCAAATGAATACTAACCGTTCAAACGACACAAATACTGTGCGGACGCCTACGTGTAAAATTTTTCAAGGGAACAGTTGTCTCCAAAAATTTTAACACTGTTTGGACACCTATATTTACGTCCGAACGTTGACTTACAGCTGACGATACCATTTTATAGATAACCAAACGACAGCGTTTGATCGCCACCAAAAGCGTCCAATTCCCACCTAGGACGTATGAACGCTCCCCCACTCACATACCATTTTAGTAATCCTCAAACGACGGCGTCTAGTCATAGACTACAACGTCCAGATCATCTCCATAACCGTTCAAACGTTTATTTCAACTCAATACGACAGCGTTCGAGCTTATAGTAAACTGTCCAAACGGTTAAGGCCAGCATCTGAATGGTTTTTGACAATTTTTTTTTAGATCTCATACAATTCAATTTATTGCTGAGTTTTAAAAAAACTAACGTTAATTAATAATATAAATAACCTTGAGTATTTTAGATAGTCGTTTGGAAGTTTGAAAGAGTGTAATAGAACTAGAAACATAACATGAAAAAATAAGGTTGTATTAAGTTCTAATAAATAGAAATAATATAACTGAAATAACATAAATATATGCAACATCCTCAAAACATAATATAAACAAAATAACATCAAATAAAATCCCAATACATGTCCTTAAAACATAATATAAAAGTAACTGTCCTCAAAACAAAATAAAAAAAAACTAATGTCATAATAAAACTCAATAAATACAGACAACTAAAAATCATCACCATCATTATCACTACTCAGCTTAAGAACGTCACGGACTCGACGAAAGTGCTCCTGTATCAGCACGACCCACTGAGTCAGGGGAAAGGAGCTCTGCACTGGTTGCCACGCCCTTCAGGACCTCCTTAAGTGTAGTGACCCCCATGTCCGCCACTTCTGCTCCAAAGCTGTCAGCCGACCACTAATATCACTGACCATGCTATGGGTAGGCTGCAAGACTAATTGCATCCACTCAATCAGATGCGTCATCATCTCATTCATCCAACTCGATCGTTGGTCCCCAAGTCCTTAGGTCTAGCTCTGTCCAGGATCCTACTGCTCCATTGCCTCAGGCTGCCAGTATCATCTAACTCTAGCAACCCGAGCGGCATTCAGCGCTTGGCGTGTCTGGGCTAGTGCTTCGAAAGCGTTGTCTTGTTGATTGACCCAAGTGGAACCGCATTCGGCTCGTCAACCCTCGGGTGCCATCATCATGTAGGAACTCGATCAGAAGAACCCGTACGACAATGAAATCTAAGCATTAGTCTTCAAGGCCTCTGCACAAACAGAGTGGTAGATGTATGATGTCATATCAACAGTAGCCCCAGTACAACTACCAGATACAAGAACTCAGCCTGGCTATAAGATAGCTCCATGGTGTGCTTCTTCGGGTCAATGGTAGAACATAGGATCAGATGCATGATCCACCAAAAAGGACACAGCTGGCTGTGTATCACATAGCTTCCGTCCAAAATAGTAGTATCCTCGCCCAACATCATCTGGAAAAACCTCAGCCTTAGTAGGCCGCCCTTCTCGATCAGTGGCAGGTTTGGAAACACAGTCAAATCCTTTCGTGGTTCAAGAATCTCTCTAGCTCATCTGGCGAGAATGTTATCGGAACATTACGGATGGTGAGCTTCGTACTAGGCTCCGCGAGGTTCCTCGCCTCTAAGATAGCATAATAGAACTCCCGCACCAAGTTTTTCGATGTGTAGCCGGTCCTCCAGATGAATGGAAACCAACTTGCTTGCTCCACAACCTTAGGAAGCATCCGATCCTCAAATTGAAGATTGTAGAACTCCGCAATCTTGATGTCCCGCTTGACAACAATTGAGCGGGACATATGATCGCTCTATGCTACTCCAACATTAAAGCTGGAGTTTCTCCTCGCTTGACTGCTGGTACATTAACGTTTGCTCATTTTTTATGAATTTACACAAACGTTCGAACGGTTAAAATTGGTTTGCACGGTTAGTAAACCATACGGACAGCTAAAATAGGGTGTCAGGACAACATCAAATCGTCAACATATTTCCATGAAATTTAACAAAGCGTCCGAACAACGTTAGATAGCTGTCCGAACGCAAAAAAATCGAAATAGCCTATTTAAATTTAAGAAAAATAATGTTCGGACAACATACAAATAACATCTGAAAAAAAAGATTAAAACGACAACGTATCCGTTTAGGATACTATATGATGTCTGAATGTCCTACCAAGCGTCCGGACCAAATATGTCCCAAGATGACAACGTATCCCCGTCAGACACTAAAGGCGTCTGAACCGCGGTATATTGTCGTCCGAACGAATAACAAGAAAGAGAACTATTTAAATTTAATATAAACTCTGTCCGGACAGCATCATAAAGTGTCCAGACCAATTAATAAAACGTCAACGTGTCAATTTGGGATACTAAGTAGCGTCCGAACGCTGACGTTGTGGGAAAGACGACCAAGTTAACTCAGTCATGGCAGCCTCCCAAAACGTCCTCACACTACCAAATCACAAATAAATACACTTAAAATAATCCAAACACTTAACACAATCAATATCGATGTAAAAATCAATCAAAAACCACAATGTACAAAAAATAGAATTGAAATAATATACGTAAAACTATAAAAAAAAAAAAAATTTTTAATGCTAAAATCATGTTAAAAATGAACATAACATACTTGGATCTTATTAAAATGTCGACGGAATGAGTTTACGTCAAGATTTGGGAAGAAAACAGACGGGGTTCGAGAGAGTTTTGAGTATGGAATACGTTCGGTTTAAATGAAAACGTCGAACTGTTCAACATTTCATCATCTGTCGACGACATCCAAACAGTATTGATACCGTCCACATAATTGTGTACACGTGGCCCAATGAATGTACTCCGTATTAAATGCTAAAATTTATACCGTTTAAAATGGTTCGACACCTTAAATGCGTCTGAATGTCATAGTATGTGTGCAAACAATTTTTCCCTGAATTCGCGATATGTGGAGGCACACGTTTAGCTGAATAAACATCTGGACGGTACTTGACGCATTCAAACGGTGACAACCATTTACAACCGTCGTGTAACATAAACACGTGTAAGCCATGCGACGGTTACATACTGTCCAGACGGTTGTGACAAATGTCCTAACGGCTGCTTTTATTCATTGTGGTTCGAACGGCTGACTTTATGTAAGAACGCCTACTTCATTATACACCTGTATTAGTTGATGCTGCCATAATGGCGTCCGGATAGATATGGAAACTATTGAGAGGTCAAAACAACCCAAGGGGGGGTGAATTGGGTTTTAAAAAACTTTTTCTCTTTTTCTTTTTAAAACCAAACGGCTAAGGAACAGATCTAAGAAGCAGGAGAATAAAACTATATAAACAAGGACCAATATGGAAATAGAGAGAATGAAGGAATAAACAAACAAGTGAACAAATAAATATCAACAATAAATGGAGATAAGGATAGAGAGATGACACCGTGACTTTTAGGTGGTTCGGCCAACACTAGCTTACGTCCACCCCAAGGCTATTGACTTCCTTGGGCTTCCTTCATTATTCCAAATGGTGAGTACAACTTAGCTTCTCGGGTGCTAAGTAACCTTTTACAAAGTGTTTTCGAGCTTACACTTTAACTCACTCTCTCAAATCCTCACAACCTAGAGGATTTCTTTTACCCAACAAGTAGGACAAGTGTTTTTCACAAACACTCACGTGTTTTTCAAGAATGGGTACAAAGGGAATCTTAGTAAAGGCTCTTAAAGCTGAATAAACAAGTATGAGTACTGAGGTGTGCAAAGAGACAAGATTTAAAGAGAGCTACAGTATTTTCAGGTGGGAGTACGAGCTTTCTTGGATGGTGGAGCTTCCTTTCTCTTAAAGCTTTTTCTCTCTCTAAAATTTAGGGCAAGAGTTAATGGCGCACACTTCTTGTCTTTTCTCTCTCCATCTTCTTCTATTTAAAGCTTCTAGGGCACCAAGGGTCTTCTTGTAAACTTTTAGAGCCGTTGGAGGTCATTTGAGACAATTTCGAAGGAGTTGACGTTGTTTCCAGATTTTCTGCAAAATAACACAATGTGTCGACACATGATTGTATGTGCTGACACATTAAACTTAGTCTGAAAAAAAGAGTCTCGGGTGTTAGTTCAATGTGTCAACACCATGGTCCAATGTGTCGACAATTCCAACACTTAGTCAAAAAAATCACGTTGAATGGTTTGAAATGCAAACTCTCGGGTGTTAGTTCAATGTGTCGACACCATACCAATGTGTCGACACTTCCAACACTTAGTCAAAAATCGTTGAAAGGTTTGAAATGCAAGCTCTCGGGTGTTAGTTCAATGTGTCGACACAATGTGTCGACACTTCCAACACTTAGACATAAAAATTTTGAGTTTTAACAACAACTACTTCCACATCAATGGTTCCAAAAAAAATTTACATATGCATTATAAAAGATGATCAATTAACAAGAGTAATGATCTTGGAAAGGAATCTCAATGTAAAATCTTAAAGGACTTAAAACAAGTTTGAAAACTTTGTTATCATCAAAATCAAGACGGATTGTTTGTAAGAACAACCTTGGGCTAACAGAAACTGTTCGAACATAAACATATTTATTTTTCTTGTTAAACACTCAATTTGATTTACTTCCCTAAACTTAATTTATTTAAATAATTTAATTTACATAATTAATTTACTTCACTTGCTTCAATTTTACTTAAATAATTTAATTTACTTTGCTCAATTTCATATTGTAATTTCACACAAATTTTTAACTTAATTTACTTATTTTAAATACATAAAAGAAATACATTTAGTTAAGCATACTTTTAAATTAAACATTCATAATAACTAATCACCCTTTTAATTGTAATTACAATCTAATGGCACTAACCGTTACAATCTAATGACACTAACCATTCCAGTAAAATAGCACTTGTACTAATCACCCATTTAATCACACTAATCATCCGTTTTAATTATAATAAACTTAAACTAATGAAAAAATATAATTAATATAGAATATCAAACATAATTAAAATACCGAATGAAAAACACAATTATAATGTCAAATAAAAGCCAGAGACGATCTTTCTAAGGATAAGAAAATAATAGCGATAAAAGATAAACAGGAGACTACTCTGAATCACAAGCTGGCTCGTCCAGATCTTGTCCAAGGGCATCACAAACATACGTCAAATGCTCCTCCATGTTATCAACCACTATTCTGAGTGTTTGGAGCTGTATCGGAACGGTATGGATAGACTGGGACAATAGTTCTCTCGTAGAGAATAGTTCCTTCTGCATAATATTGAGCTCCTCCGTCAAAACCCTATCCATTAGAGTAAATTTTTTCTCCAAACCGGTCAAGCGGCATTGGAGCTCCATGCACAACAAATGCATTGGCTCTACTATTGCCTGAATACTGCCTCTCAGCTCCACTAAAAAAGCATCCACCCAAGCTGGTCACACTATTTGTCCCTCGATATTGGTGATACTTCTCCGGCGATCCATGGTCAACCTAGCACAAACAGTCAGAACGTTAGTAAATACCGTTTGGACGTTTCAGAAGACGTTTGAATAGTTTGAAAACGTCCAGACGACATGCATCGGAACGGTAATTCGATGACAACAAGCCAAACAACAAAGATAAATCCAAAGAACGCAACAAAATTCAAAAGTATTAAATTGAAATGAATGAAAATGAGAACAAAATTTTCGAAGAAGATCTTACCTGAAGTTGCTTGAAAGATCTCGAAATAAATCTTGAATGGGCAGTGAAAACATTTGAGAGAAACCTTTGAGAGAAAAATTTAAGAGAAAAGAGTGAAAGTGTGATTTTGGTTAAGTTTGGCCTGTTTAATGAGTTCAAATAACGTTTGCACCGTATTCAAAGGCGTTCGAACGCCTCGATAGATTAAATTCACACGTGGCCTAATCAAATTCAATGGGATTAAATATGCCACTTTGAAAAGCTTCTAGAACTGTGTGCGTTCGGACAACTTATCACGGTCCGGACACTTTCAACATCACACGTCTGAAGTTTTGCAATGTAGAAGCACATGTTTTCTTCGAATAAGCATGCAAATATGTGCGGACATATTTTTTAGGAGTCCAGATGGACGTATTTTTTCGTTGGAACAGTCATTTTGGACTCTAGACGGTATTGAGCCCTCATGACAATTTTAAATTTGTCATTATATGCTGACAATTACAATACGTTAGGTAGTGTACATTCAGACGGTATGGTATAATAGTCCGACCGGGATTGTAAAAATTGTGACATTGCTAATCGTCACTCAGTTATGACGATTTGAAATTTGTCACCTAGCAAAGGGTCCAAACGTTTTGATTTAAGGTCCAGACGGTATTTTGTATTTTATGACTATCTTAATCGTCACTCATTTGCGACATGGTGAATGTTGTTACACCAAAAATACATCCGAACAGTTTTAGGAGTTTTCCGGACTGGTTTTGTGTTCCTGCATTGTTTTGGATAACGAAATTAATATTTTGTCATGAAAATGCCATTTTGGTGACAAAATTTGGTTTGACACCCAAAATTTTGTCACCTAAAGCAAAGTTTCTTGTAGTGCATATTGGTCTGTACTTGGCCAAATATATGTAAGTTTTTTACGACCATCCATTATTTGGCTAATTGATTTAATAAACTTAATTGTTTAATTATTTTATAAATGGTCTTTCCCACTTTTCCAGGTTAATTTCTATCGACTCAAAAAGGAAACAAAAATAATTAATTTAAGGCTTAATTACCCAATTGGGAGAGGTAGGGACACTTGATGAATACAAATTAGTGGTGACATGTCTCCTATTGTCCACGTAGGACATTTTCATTTGATCGTTATCCTTAGATGACGAAAATGATGAAATACAGAATGTTAATTGCCCTAGAGACTAATCTAGGACGAAAAATATCCTAGGGACCAAGTTGGGGTTTTGCGACACCCCAGGAACCGATAAAGTAATTAAGCCTTAATTTAATTATTAATCGAAGGACATCTCACCCAATAGCTGAGGGTGCTTAAGAGAACAAAAATCATCATAACCCACCCACTAAACTTACAGTTAAAGGAGTTTGAGCAGCCTTTTTTTTTCTCTCTCTCTGTGTCCCTTTTTGTTCATTGTTTTGTTTTATAGTTTTTAATTTGTATGGTTTTTCTTCTCTTTGCAGTGAACTCCTTTAACTGAAAGTTCAGTAGGTTATGGCAATTTTTGTGCCACTAACCCTCAACTATTGGTTGAGGAAAATGTCCTTATGTTAATAATTAAATTAATTTATTTTATTTCACCTTTTTAGGCAAATTGCAATAAGCCCTCAAACTATCTCCGTAATTTAAATTATCAACTTAAAATTTCCTTCTGAAACGGAAACGTATTCAAAATGACTGAAGTACCCCTCCAAGAAATTTTTTTTTTAAAGTTCAAGAAGTAAATTAAAAACAAATAGAATATTGAAATAAAGTTTCAATATTTTTATTTAAAAACATCTTATATATATATATATATATTTATGAATTTTTATAATATCTTTTGTAATTTTGTCACGAGAGGTATTTTGGTCATTTTGCATATAGTTTAACCTTTTGTTTTAAACGAAGGGTGAAAGTTTCGTTACAAGACAAAATTACTAGAAATCTTAAAAAAATATAAATGATATATCAATAAAAAGTAATTTTTTTAAATAAAATGTATTGAAACTCTATTTAATTAATCTATTTGTTTCTTGAATTTTTTTATTTTTAAATTTTATCTTGAGGGACATTTTGATCAATTCGCATCATTTTCTACGTAACTTACCAACCAAATCAAACAGAAGTCAAAATCAAAGTTCACAAATTCAAAGTCGAAGAAAATCTCAACTAGGGTTGTGCAAAAGAACCGAGACTCGACTAACCGACACGGAACCTATCCATTCCAACCCGATCGTGGCGAGTTAAGTTAGGCTAGGTTCGGGTTGTGAATCTTGAAACCCAAAAAAAACCGAAACCGACCCAAATATACTATGACAGGGCTCAAAATAAAATAGCTCAAGTGTCCTGGGCTTAAAAAAATAGCTTAGGTGCCCTGAGCTCAAGAAAATGGTGTGCCCTTCGGGCCTAAAAAAATAGTCCATAACAACAAAATGCATTTTCGCAAAAATGTTTCAATGAAGAAAATTATAAGTAAAATAATAGTTTTACATTGAAACAAACGGATCCTAAAATAAATAAATAAATATATATATATATATATATATATTCATTAAAGGAAGGAATGTAGTCATGTACGATGTTTCCGATAATTAACCAAAATTATTTAATGGATTGAAAATAAAAATAAAAAGTAAATTCTACGTGGTAACTTTTTTCTGGAATTTACCTTCGTAATATTGAAACATATAAAAGCAATGGTCCAAAAAAAAATCCTTAGGTCCAGCTTCACCACAGAAAAAAAAAAAAAAAAAAAAAAAGACTTTCCCTGAAGGTTTCATCTGAAAATGCTGATGTGGCATGCATATAGATAATGAGTGACATGAGATGACGTAAACATACATTAATAAGTGAAATATCAATTGAAAGTATGCCGTTATTACAAAACGAAGACATATCCAATACTGTCTCAAGTTTTACTAAGTGGTTTTCTATCCATAAAGTGTGATAGGAAGTCGCGGCCTGATAAGAATTTCGAGTGGAGTTGCTTTCATGGTTGTCAATCCAAAGCTTTCAGTCATATCAACTTGGGCCTTTGAGGGAGTTGAGATCTCAAACATGTGTAAAAAACTAGCAAGTACCAAATGTAACATCCGTGGGGCAAAAGGTGCTCCGGGGCACGCCATTCTACCACTCCCAAATGGGATCAGTTCATAATGTTTACCCAAAACATCCATATGCTTGTGGGTGGTCAGAAATCTTTCCGGCTTGAATTCCAATGGATCTGACCATATGCGTGGATCCGTTTGGATTTTCCAAATGTTTGTAATCAGCCGAGTACCTCTTGGGACACGGTAGCCGCCAATGATACAGTCCTCGGTGAATTCACGGGGTGCTGATAATGGTGCTGGTGGATACAAACGTAATGTCTCTTTCACTATGGCTTAGAGATAGACTAAACTACTTATATCAGACTACTTCACAATTCTTTCCTTTCCCACTTGGGTGTCGAGCTCATCTTGTGCCTTCTTCAACACATGTTGGTTGCTCAACAGAAGTGATACTGCCCGAGTTAGGGTAACCATGCCGGTGTCAGTTCCTCTCGCAATCATACCCTGCAAAATCCAATTCTTTTAGACGATCCATACTCTGAACAAATTCCTTCTCGTCTTATATTATGTTTGTTCAGTGATATTAATTTGGCCAGAACATTATGTTCAGAAAGAAAAATTTAGAAAAGGCCAGATCAAGATTATACTCTCGGCCTCTGAGAACGGCCTTGAACTGTAAGGTTTGGTAATGCAGAGGTAAACACAACAGCGAAGAGAAATGTGGAAAAACTTTGTATATTTTGGTTGACCAACAAATCGTAAGGACTGTACATAGTATATAAAGAATAATAAAATGCTAAAGAAAAGAGAACAAACCATAAAAGCCCCTTAACAATATGCGGGGGACCACTTCTACGTAACAGAAGGAATCCTCAAGATAACAGTAGCAGATGCAGTGATATGAGCTAGAGTAGGAGTAGCTTGAGCAACAGTTTGCGTAGCTAGAGGCCTTGCTTTAGCAGGAGGGCAAGGCTGACTGCACTGTGACACGGGACAAGATGCTCAGTTGTTGCAGCTTGGGTTCTGTGGATGCAAGAGTGGGAGTCACGTGGAAGCACTCTACTATGGACGCAGACGCGAGAGTCATGCAGGAGCACTCAACATCTTCAAACTATGAGACGCCCCCACAAGCTAGAGAATAGAAATTTTCTATTCCCAGCTTGGACAAATGAGAGAAGAGAATATTGGAAGGGAGAGCCTTTGTGAACAGTCGGCTAACTGAGCATTGGTTCGAACATGAGCAGTGCCAAGCAAACCGTCTTGAATCTGATCACAAAGCAAGTGACAATCAATTTCGATGTGTTTCGTTCTCTCATGAAAGACAGGATTGGCGGCAATATATAGTGCTGCTTGGTTGTCACAATACAGAGCAGTCGATTATGGATGGGAAACGTGAAGATCAGCAAGAAGAGTACCGATCCAAAGCAGCTCAGAACTAGTGCTAGCCATAGCAAGGTACTCCACCTCTAAGGAAGATCTGGAGACGATACTTTGTTTCTTAGAATGCCAAGAAATCAATGACCTGCCAAGGAAAATGCAATAGCCAGTAACAGAACGTCTAGAGTCCGAGCAAGCAGCCCAATGACTGTCACAGTAAGCACAAAGGCGTAGAGAAGATGAAGATGAGAAAAGAATTCCCTGACCAGATGCCTTCTTCAAGTAACACAAAATCTGGTGGGCGGCATGGAGATGAACATCATATGGGTGATGCATGAATTGACTAAGCTTCTGTACAGCAAAACAAATATCCGATCTGGTTATTATGAGATACAACAGCTGGCCAATAAGACGTCTATAAGCCGCACCATCGGGAAGAGGAGTGCTAGAGTCCTTGCTTAAATTCAAGTTTTGTTCCATTGGCAGTTTGACAGTCCAAGCACCAAGAGTGCCAGAGTCTGTCAAGGGTATATTTCCTTTGACATATATGGATACCACAGTGAGAACGAGCAACCTCAAGGCTCAAGACATACTTGAGGTCCCCAGGAGAGTTGATTTTAAACTGTGAAGATTAAAAGGTTTGTAGAGAAGCAAGATGAGTGCCAGTAACAATTATATCATCTATGTAAACAAACAATGCTAAAAAATTGTTCCCAAAGGTTAGAGTAAACAAACTGTAGTTTGACTTAGATTACACAAAGCCAAACTGAATGAGGGCAGATGAGAACTTAGAGTACCATTGTCTGTAGCCTGTTTGAGGCCATACAAACTTTTATGTAGCTGACACACTTAATGAGACAAACCAACAGAATACCCCAGTGGACGTTGCATATAAACCTCCTCGTCTAAAATTCCATGGAAGAAGGCATTATGGACATCAAATTGCTGAAGGAACCAACCATGCACAGCAGCAATAGCCAATAAGGAAAGAACTATAACCAATTTCGCCAATGGAGAAAACGTCTCACGGTAATCTTTTCCTTCATGCTGGGTGTAGCCTTTTGCTACTAACCTGGCTTTGTAACATTTGATACTACCATCAGAATGGTATTTAATCTTGTAAACCCAACAATAGCCAATTGGTTCTTTGCCTGGAGGAAGGTCAGTTAAGGTCCAAGTTTTATTTAACTCTAGAGCAGCCAATTCTGAATTCATGGCATTATGCCACTGAGGATCACAGACGGCTTCATGGTAAAATTTTGGCTCAATATGAGAGGAGATAGACGTGGTAAATACTTTAAAAGAAGGTGACAAACGATGATAAAAAAGAACACAAGAAAGTGAAGAAGTACTTATGCTTGCCTGAGAAGAAGACAAAGGAGCAGATAAGTTACTCATAGCCTACTGACAATGGAAATCCTTCAAGAACTGATGTGCAGATCTAGTACGTGTAGAACAGTGTAAAGGTGGAGGTGAAATAGGTGCTGGAGACTTTTGATGAGTTAGTGAAAATTCTGAACTAGTCATAGGCAAAGGTGATATGTCGGGAGAAATATGTGGAGAAAAATCTACCTTAGCATCATTAGATGGAGATGCATGAGATGTATCTGTAGGAAAGTTGGTAGGAGGATAAGACAAACAATCTGGTACTGGGTTGGTAAAAACAAATGGATGTGGTGAAGTGGAAAAAGTAACCGAATGGAGAGGAAACACCTTTTCATGGAAATCTACGTGCCTAGAGATAAGAATGCTACATGTATTGAGATCCAATAATTTATACCCTTTAATCCAAAAAGGGTAACCAAAGAAAACACATGCTCGGCTACGGGCATCAAATTTCCTTCGACCTTGTGACAGAGTGGAAGCAAAAGTCAAACACCCAAAAACTTTAAGATGAGCATAAGAAGGTATTTTTTGAAAAAGTAATTCAAAAGGGGATTTGTTTGCAAGCAATGGTGTAGGGAGACAATTTATGAGGTAAGCAGCTGTCATAATGCAATCTGTCTAGAATTTCAAGTAAGACCATATTGAAAACGTAGGGCCCTAGCTACCCTTAAAATATGCTGGTGTTTACGTTTTACTACACCATTTTGCTCAGGTGTCTCAACACAGGTACGTTGGTATATAATTCCTTTGTTAGCATAAAATTCTAGGATAAAAAACTCTAGACCATTGTCACTGCGAATAGTCTTAATTTTGATGGCAAACTGGGTTTCAGCTAATGCTACAAAAGCTTTGAGACAATTTCTAGCATCTGACTTTCTTTTTAGCATATAAGTCCAAGTACAACGGGATAAATCCTCAACAATAGTCATAAAGTATCTACTATCATCATATGCAACAATTGAACACAGGCCCTATAAATCAATGTGGACAAGCTCAGAAAGAGAAGAGGAAATATGGGTGCTTTTGTGGAAAGGGAGTTTCGGTTGCTTGGCTAAAGGAAAAATTGTGCAAAGAAAGTCTGGAGGTGATGAAGACAACACAGTTGCATCTTGGATGAGGCTTATGCATGAAGTGGCAAGATGGCCTAGGTGGTAGTGCCATAGGTCATATTCGATGGACTTTGTGGTAGCAGCTGCATTGATAGAAGAAAAAGAAAGACAATACGTGGATAAAATAGTTGAAAACTCATCAAGAAAAACTTTTTGTATCTGGAGATAGTATAGCCCATAAGTAACTTTACCCTTCCCAATCGTCTTCCAGGATGCAAGGTTTTGTATGAAACAAAAATTTAGGAAGAAAATTAAATAACAATTTATCTGTTTAGAAAGTTTCTTTGCAAATAAAAGATTGAAGGTAAAAGAGGGGACACACAACACATTTTGCAA
Source organism: Morella rubra (assembly GCA_003952965.2). Classification (NCBI taxonomy): domain Eukaryota; kingdom Viridiplantae; phylum Streptophyta; class Magnoliopsida; order Fagales; family Myricaceae; genus Morella; species Morella rubra. The sequence goes on from CM025851.1 coordinate 29,277,334, forward strand.
AAGAAGATAATCATTAAGCTGAATGGTTCCAATATGTGTAACTGAAGCCACTTTACCATTTGGAAGTTTGACAGAGTAAGTAACCTTAGAAGTAATATGCGTAAAAAGTGTGATGTCACAGATCATGTGATATGTGGCACCGGTGTCAATAATCCAAGGGATTGTGAGATAGGTGTGAGAAGAATGTATAACAGACAAGCTTATAGTGATACCAGACATAGTTGGAGAAGGGTTGGAAATAGTTTGAATATGGTTGGCTGAAGGAGCAGTGACTGAATGATCCTTAGTCTAGAGCAATGTCATGATTTCGTGATACTATCCTTTAGTTAAAGAAATAGGACCTTCACTGTCATCCTTAGTCTCGTTCAAAATATACCCAGAAATTTGATTCGCAAAGGAACCAGTGGATTTTCCTTGCCATGAAGTTTATGGCCCGGTGAGTATCCATGACGTTTATAGCACCGATCCTTGGTGTGTCCAGTCATGTCACAATGGGAGCAAGCGGGAGGCTCTACATTTCTTGCTTTAAAGCACTTTTTGAGAACATGACCAGGAATTTTGCAGTGAAAGCAATATGGTTTATCCCTTTTAAAAGTTCCAATTAACTTGTAGCTACTTTTAAAATTCCCAAGCAACTTTCTGCTGAAGAGTGCTACGGTTTCAGGCCCAGTATTACCAGAGAGGACATTTCTTTGTCACTCTTACTGCTGAACATAGGAGAAAACCTTGTTTACTGTCGGCAAAGGCTCAAGCATCATGACTTGGTCTCTTACGTTAGAATAAGAGTCTTGTAAACCCATTAGAAACTGTATAACACAGTCTCGCTGATATCTTTCAGTCAGTGTTTTTAAATTACCATAACTACAAGTAGGTATAGGTTAATAAACAGCAAGTTCATCCCAAAGTGTTTTCAATTTACCAAAATAAGTGATGGCAGTGTCTTCACCTTGGGTCAAGTTGTTCAACGCTCGTTTGAGCTCATATATCCTTGGTCTGTTCAGTTGTGCAAAGTGCTCACGTAGTTCACACCAAATGTCCATGGCCTCGTCAATGAAGGCTACACTGGATCGCAGAGGCGGAGAGATGGAGTTTTGAATCCATGAAACCACCATGTCGTTGCACCTCTCCCAGCTATCAAATAGAGCTTCATCCTCCGCAGGTTTTGCAAGGGTGCCATTGATAAACCCCACTTTGTTTTTTACCCGTAGTGCTCGCAGCATGGAGCTGGACCAAGTGGGATAATTCTCGATTGTTAATTGTTCTGTGACAAGAATGGTTCCTGGAATATCAGAAGCTTCAATGCGAAAAGGGTTGTTTGGTTCAGTCATATTGGTGTATGGGTTCTTGGTTTTCAAGCTAACCACGACAGGTTCGTCTTCTGCAGCTGCCATGGTTGCTCTGATACCATGTAAGGTTTGGTAATGCAGAGGTAAACACAACAGCAAAGAGAAATGTGGAAAAACTTTGTATATTTTGGTTAATAAACAAATCGTAAGGACTATGCACGGTATATAAAGAATAATAAAATGCTGACGAACAGAGGAAAAACCATAAAAGCCCCTTGACAATATGCGGGGGACCACTTCTACGTAACAGAAGGAATCTTCGAAATAACAGCAGCAGGTGCAGTGATCTGAGCTAGAGTAGGAGTAGCTTGAGCAACGGTTTGCGTAGCTGGAGGCCTTGCATTAGCAGGAGGGCAAGGCTGACTGCACTGTGACACTAGAGAAGATGCTCAGCTGTTGCAGTTTGGGTTCTGTGGACGCGGGAGCGGGAGTCACGCGGGAGCACTCAGCATCTTCAAACTGTGAGGTGAAATAATCTTCAAAGTTCAAATATTGATTCAACCGAAGCCTTAACTGTACAGTGAAACGGACAAAGTGAAAAAGGGACTCATACCAAAGATGTGGCTTTGCTGATCGTATCCGCATCATAGCCGGCAAGCTCTGCGCAATCAAGGACGGATAGCATTACGTCCATGAAGTCTTGCTCCCCTTTGACCTCACCTGAAGCTCTCTTACGCTTATTCTCTTCCAACCATTTACCAAAAACTATCCAATTCTTTTCCAGTTTTCTTCATAGCCTTTTCATGTCCACCCCAATCCAGCCACCCAAGGAAAGGAATGGCATCCGACAACACAAACAACCCAATGAAATAAAGAATTCCCTCACAGCCTTTTGGCAACGGCGTGCCTCTTTCTTCTCAACCTCAGTACGATTTGAAAGCTGGTAGCGCTTCCCAGCAACCATCTTTGTGATCACGTTGAGACTCATGTCCCCAAACCATTGCTTCAGCTTCACCAAAATCTGGTCTTATTCGTTCTTATCCGTCTTTGTCCAAAGTTTGTATAGATCTTCTAAAAATGTCTCAACTTCAGTTGCTCGAATATAGAAGAGTAGCGCAACCCGAGTGTTAGAGAGTAGCTCTATTGTGGTTATTTTACGTAGTTCACGCCAATATGGACCATAGGGTGCGAATCCAAACATGGCATCATTATAGCCTTTGTGCTTTGAGGCTAAAAGTTTGGGCCGCGAGGATACGGCGACGTCGTTGGTGGTGAAACACTCCTTAGCCACTCCCAACTGTTCAACACCAAAGCTTTCTGCAAGCCCAGTTGGACGGTAAAAAGTGGGCCGTACTTGTCTGCCATGGCCCCATAAATTTTGTTCGGGGGGTCAGTTCCTCCCAGAAGAGGAAGGTGACCAATTAGTGGCCATGCACCTGCCGGAGTTGGTATTGTTTTGGCCAATCCAGCTCTGGACCTTTGTTAGGGACTATCTTAGTTGGCTATACTTCACATGTAATTTAGTTTATTTCCTGAGATATTAAGGTGTTTCGAAACTTCTATGAAGAATTGAAGATAGAAGTAAAAAGATGAGTTTTTACCTAGAAATGTCAAGTTAGCTGGAAGTCAGACGCAAGTCAGACAGAAGCGCGATTTGGAGCACTGCAGTAACAGAATTTGGTTAGTCCGTTTATAACTAAATGATGACGTCATGAAAGACCCAAAAAGCCTTAAACCCTCCACTTAAACCGTGAGTCACCCAGAGCTTATAACCCCTTTATTCTATTACGAAAGAGAACTTAGAAAAATCGAGAAATACTGTGCTTTCTACATGAAACTTTCTCTTGAATATTTCTATCCCCTTTTTCTAAGCCTTCATGTGTATGAACTGAGAATGGAACCTTGAAGATAAAATCCCTCTCTTTAAGATTCTTAGTTCAATAGATTGATCACCTTGGTTATTTCTCCAAAAGAGATTCAAGACTTTCGGAGGTTGTTGAAATCTTGAAGGTCCAAGTGTCAAGTTCGTGTGTTTGCGGTGGTTGTGAGTTTGCAATGAAGGATGGCAAGGTATGAATAGCTAGGTAAAGGTAGTTAGCTTTTTGAATGGATGAGAGGTTCTCAATCCCTGCATTGGAGCAGATCCTAATGGTGTAGTTTGGGTAAGAAAACAAGTGTGTTAGACTAGGATATTGGTATTCTTGAGTCTATGGATCACCTTGTATTTCGAGTTTGAAAAGCTAGTAAAATCATTACCTAGCCTACAGGCCTAGAGAGTTTTTTCTCTTGGAATTTGTTTCCAAGAGATTTTCTCTTCGTAACCAAAAGATTTGTGTCTTTTTGTGGTGATTGATCTGTTAATATTGTTTTTTATTAAAGTGTTAATAATCATGAACTGCAAGCTGATTTTCAAGTGTTCTTGGTTTTAAAGAATCTTGAATATAGATTCGAAATTAATTAATTTACTGTCTGTTAGATTACTTGCATTGCTGTAAAACGTGTGTTTTGAATGGATAAGAGGTTCTCAATCCCTGCATTGGAGTAGATCCGAATGGTGTAGTTTGGGTAAGAAAACAAGTCTGTTAGACTAGGATATTGGTATGCTTGAGTCTATGGATCACCTTGTATTTCGAGTTTGAAAAGCTAGTGAAATCATTACCTAGCCTACGGGCCCGAGAGTTTTTTCTCTTGGAATTTGTTTCCAAGAGATTTTCTCTTCGTAACCAAAAGATTTGTGTCTTTTTGTGGTGATTGATCTGTTAATATTATTTTTTATTAAAGTGTTAATAATCGTGAACTACAAGCTGAATTTTCAGTGTTCTTGGTTTTAAAGAATCTTGAATATAGATTCGAAATTAATTAATTTACTGTCTGTTAGATTACTTGCATTGCTGTAAAACGTGTGTGTATTGAACTTATTGATCTGGTTTGTGTAGTTTGTGCAGAAAACGCATTGTTAAATTTTAATAGTTTTAAAGTTTAAGTTGTAGAACATATTCACCCTCCATTCTAGGTTTAGTTGTTGTCGTATTGAGTCTTAAATAATTCCGTTCAACCTCCAAAAACGATATTACAGTACAAGAATTAGGGAAACGCTTCCAACTATGACAACATTTACGTAGGCCAGTGTAAGGATATCCATTCTAGCTAAGATTATGAGAGGGTGTGGCCTGTACGTGGTATTTATCATAAGTTGAACTTTGCATTGGAAGCTTTTGGAAACATGTAATGTCTATCTTTATGCGAGATACTTTGTGGTCTGATGACCACAATCACACTATCTAATGACTTAAGTAATATTTTTGTCAATTCGTATGCAGCAAATGCATATATATATACTATATATATATATAGAAGTGATCATCATCAAAACCTTTCGCTATTGTTAACTGAAACAGATAAATATGTACTAGGAAAAATATTAATGGACTTTAGTTGTCTTCTGGCGCGCAATAGATCACAAAATATATATGATCATTTAAATATTGCAAATTAAAAAATGTTGCTATTAGATTTTATGGTCAAATATTGATACTTCCTCATTTCCTATCAATATCATAGGCACTGGCAGCCTGGTGAATAGATAGTGCTCAAATATTCCTTGTACCGTAGGTGCTAGGTTTGTATGGCGTTATCATGTAGGGATGACAAACGCCACACAAAGTCAATAAAGACCGCTTGAGAGGTAATTTGTTTTCTTATAGGCTTTGTTCAGATTCACGGGAGACGTACTGATTAGAATGTGGATGTATTATGCGCGCGCGAGTACTTCCAAAGCAGCTAAAGATTGCAATGATATTCTTTAAGAGGACAACCCTACATCTTACGATCTTATCCCCTTCTCCTTAATTTTTTTGTTTTGTTTTGTTTAAGGAAACTGTTAAATCAACTACGGGGAAAAAAGAAAGAAACAAATTAAGAACGGGAAGTCTAATTGGATCCGTTGTGTGTATCTGTTTTGTGCTTCTAAATGTTTGTGATTGATCAAAGAAGTTTCGAAAATCTTTTCACTAAGAACGGGCTTGTTATATGGGACATTATAAAAAGGATTAATAAAATTCAGTTTAATAAAATAAAATAAAAGGACTACAGTACTCTCAAACCAGTGCTCTTCAGTAAACACTACAAGAAAAAAAACTTTGGGTGACAAAATTTTTATCACCCAAAGTACTAAATTCGTAACCTAATGTTTTGGGTGACAAAACCGAGTTTTCACTCGGTTTGTCACCTAAAGCCTATTAGCCAAAGTTTTGGGTGACGATTTTGACGTTTTGTCACTCAAAACTGTTCGAACGTTTTCCAAACCGTCAGAACGGTTTTTTTGTCATAGCGACAAAATTGAAAATCGTCATGCTCAGTACAATTCAACCGTTCGCATGAGCTGTGCAAATGTACTCTCAACACGTTCAGACGGTTATGCGAACGGTTCATCCAGGGTGATGAAATGAATTTCGTCATCTACAATCCGTGCGCACGGATATACAACATCGTTTGAACGTACATACATCACGTCCGGACGTGTGCGTAAAGACGTCCGCACCGTTATTTCATTTATGATGAAATATTTATTTTTCATCCTCCAAATCCGTTCGAACTATAACGCATAAAGTTCGGACGCTTGTTTTATTGAACACATTCGAACGTTTAGTTGTAGCATGCGCACATTTGCTACATAAAAGATCGTTTGCACGCAAAAAGAACCGTTCATACGGACTAATTTGACGCAATATATGCAGATGGATTGTTATGCGTGCGCACGTTATCAACGTTAATTAATCGTTCGGACTTCCACTCATACCGTTCGAGCGGTTTTCTTTGTATTTCAACTAATTTAATTAAAATTTTAAAATAATTTACAAATAATATAAATAGAAAGATATTTAATACTCATAAAATAATAAAATATCTACAAATATGCAATCGTTATTAAAAGTAAATAAAATACGTAATCGATAAGTGCTAAGAAAGTAGTAAAAATATATAAATCTACCCAAATTTTTATTTGGGTGTCGAATGAGATTGCAGCAATCTAATCTGCTCCACTACCTGCTCACGCAACTGCTCCGCCATTAGTTGCATCCTCCGTTCTTGTTGTTCACTAGGGTCCTTTGCTGGTCCTCCATCATCTTCCGGTGTTCTTCATCTTTTTTCCGTTGCTGCTCTACCATCATCTGCATCAGCTCTTCGTCTTTCTTCCGTTGTTGCTCCTCAATCACCTGTAGATGCTCTCAGATCGTCTGCTCCATATCTGACCATTTGCCAAGAAGCGCTTCATATTCCAACTGTCTAGCTCTCATCTCCTCAATCTGTAATCTGGCCTCCTCCAACCTTCGGGACAAATCAACTGACGATACTGATGAAGATGATCCAACAAACCGTACTGAACAACCTAAACCTCGCACGTAACCCACTTTCATCCCCAACACCTCAGCGAAAATCTCCACTTCTGTGTATGACTTTCCTCTTACTCATGCTGCAACTGTAACGCCTCCAATTTTTTCCTACAAAATTAAAAAAGAAGATAAAAATTAGCACATATGAAACATAAACGCACACGAATGCATCATTAAATCTAATGTTACAACTTACAAAATTTTCTCGTGCATCTTCTGATGTCCACATGCCATCCTTATTAGTATGCGTCTTTTTATAAAGCAATGCAACACTAATCTCATCAGATTCTGGATTTTTCTATACACCAAAAGAAATATAAAGCATGCATATTAAAATACCTAAGTCATTTATTTAAATAATAAATAATAAAAATTTAAATTTATTACTTACTAACAACGCTCTCGCACGTTGGAAAGACCTCGCTATGTGTGTACAATCTTCAGCTTAGCTCTATTCTCCTTGTTGATTGCACTCCTCTCTGTATTGTACATTTACAGTTGTTACCACAATTAATAATAAAATAAAATAAAATAAATGTTTAGGACGGAATAAAAATGTTTAACTTGAAATTCCTCGCTCGCGAATAAATCACAAACACGAGTCCATTCTTCCTTGTTCATCTCGGGATACGGGTGCTCTAACGCCTCTTCTTTGGAATTGAACACCGAGTAATGCTGGAACATTCTATTTCTGTGCGTCCTATAAGCTGTGTTCATCGTAGACGTCACAATGATACGATCCTCAGCTCGGTCAAATCTAGTTGGAAGTCATCCTTAACATATATAACAGTTAGAAACGCAAAAAAGTTTCAACAATTAAAATTTAATAAATTATACTTACCAACACTCGGTTCATCACATACGATTTAACCCCTCGGGGACCTCCTTCCACTTACTCGTCTCAAATGGGACATATTGTCGAACGAGCGCACCAATATGACTCGAGAGCATTGAGGACGCTTGTCATCACCGCCCGTACGTCCATTAGGGATATGGACAGTCAGCTTTCCTCCGGTGCGAGCCTTGAGTAAGGCAATCCAGCGTACTACCTCGAACATGTCTGATTCCGGACGTCGCTACAAATGAAGAACAAAAAATTTAAAATCAGTTAAGCATAGAAATTTAAAAGTCATAATATTTAATTTTGATTGACGGGGTAAGATACTTACACGCACAACTACTTTGGGTGCCTACTGGACTGGCTGTGTCAGGGGACGGTAATTCATTCCTATCCCTAAGTGAAAGACCCGACACTGCTAGTGTACCGGGACTACTCTCAGCTCGAACTGATGAATCGCACCGAAGATGTTTTCCTCCCACTGGCATGACGTCGTCCTGTGACCAAATAAATCAATATTATAGAAAAAAAATTAACACAATGACACATGTTACTCAAAATGAATATAAAATAGACACACAAAGTAAATTGAAACGATAAAGTTACTTTAGTCCTCGGAGTCATATTCTTCAGAATCACTACAATCTTCACTGAACGATTCTGAAGAATCATCGGTTCCTTCTACTTCACGTTGTTGTTGACCGCTCTTATCGGTTACAGGCACATAAGCCTCAATAGACTCATTCTCCTAGTATGCTTCACGGTTCGACGGTCCTTCTCCATCTTCACTAGCTTCCTCCTCAATATGTGGAATATCATACGTGTTTCTAGGGTAATCTTTTGAACAATCTTTCGGTGGCCGCCCAACTTCATATCATCGATATAAAACACTTGATTCCCTGAGAAGCTAGCACAAATGGGTCATCTTTGTACCACTTCTGGGATGTGTTAATACTAACAAACCGACCACTTTTCTCAAAATCTAAGTTTTGAGTACTCAAGTCAAACCAGTCACATTTTAGTAAATAAACTAAATTCACCCGCAAATAACGCAACACATAAATATCCACAACATGACCGTAAAAATTAACATCTTTCCAATCGTGGTCCCCCGGAACAACCACACCACTATTCTGAGTGTTACGAAACTGTTCACGAAAACCGTGTGAAACCTAACTCCATTCACTACACACCTAGAGTAACAAAGTGTCCGTTGATCCGGACTGGACGCTAATACATACAAATCATCCGACACCAAACCTGAATTTTCATTGCGCATAGTTTGAACCTAAAATAGTAAACACGTGTTAACTTTGACTCTAAAAAAAATGATCACTTAAAATTAAACATATAATAGGAAAAAATTAAATAAATACCTGATTTCTAAACCATAATGGAAATTCTTCTTCGTGCCTCCTATCAACATTTATTGGTGATTTCCTTCTCATCTCTTCTAAGTGCTCGCTATAAATAAATAAGATATTTTATAATAAATTAAAATATAATGAACTGATAAATGTTTAAGTGAGCAAATATTCTTATTTGTGCTTACTTTATATGTTGGCTGATTTCTGAACAGTTGTTGAGTACGTACCACTGCGCTTTTAAAAATTCCTTTATATTCAAATCTTGACCCCTACCAGCTCCCAGCATCTAACATTTGAGTAAACACAGAACAACAAAGCTTCGATCATCCATGTCGGCATAATTCCGTCTTTTCTATTAAATCTCATCTCAACTGTACAAGATACATTGAGCAAAAAGTTAAACATTCATTTAACACATATTTTCTCTGCAATGGAACCCTCACACTTTGCCCTGTTCTTAAGGAAACGCTTCATCTTCCCCATATACCTCTCCATTGGATACATCCACCAAAATTGAACTGGACCCCAAAGTTTCACTCCCGAGGTAAATGAACAGCTAAATGAACCATAATAGTAAAAAATGATGGAGGGAATAAATGTTCCAACTTGCAAATAATCATTCTGATATCCTTCTCTAACTGGTCCACAATATCTAAATGTTTTGTTCTTGAGCACAAGTCTCTGAAGAATAAATTCAACTCAGTCAACATTGTACATACTTTGTTTCCTAATAACCCGTGTATCATTGCGGTAACAGTCGCTGCAACAAGACGTGTGAGTCGTGACTCTTCATACCCATTATTTTCCCTTCTTTATATTCACGCATCCGGGATATGTTAGAGGCGTATCCATCAGAAAACTTGACACCTTTCAGCCATTCACAACACTTCTTACGTTCATCCTTCGTTAAAGTAAATAATGCTTGAGGCATCACCTCCTGCTGACCCCGAACTTGCAAATGCAAATCCTTTTTAATGCCAATAATGCCAAGTCCCACCAAGCACTAGAATTTTCCTTCGTCTTACCATCGACATTCATTAAAGTTCTCAACACATTGTCACAAATATTCTTCTCTACGTTCATGACGTCCAAATTATGTCGAAGTTTCAACTCTGACCAGTACAGCAACTTAAAGAATATGCCATGCTTCATCCAACTTAACTCAATGTCAGCCCGTTTTCTCTTCTTCTGAGTCTTCCCAAACGAATATAATGGTACCGATTCAAGTTGTTGAATCAGGTGCATGATCCTCCAGAACGGAAGCAGCTGCCCGTGAAGCATGTTGCTTCCCTCTAGGATAGCCATATTCGGGCCTAGCAGTGTCCGAAAAACCTCCGCCTTAGCAGGCCAGCCCTCCTCTATAATTGGCATGTTAGGGAACGCTGTCACATCCTCACGTACCCCAAAAGTAAAGCGAGCTCGTCTGGCGACAATATGATCTACATGTTTTGGATGGTCAGCTCCATACTAGGCTCGTCAAGGTCCCTTGCCCAAAGTATAGAAGCGTATAATTCTCGCACCAGGTTCTTTGACGCCTACCCAGTCCTCTGGAGGAACGAAAGCCAACCTGCTTGCTCCACTATCTCTGGAAGCATCCAATCCTCAAATCGAAGCTTATAGAAATTCGCCAACTGGATATGCCGCTCGAAAACGACCGAGTGGGACATGATGACTGTTGTATGCTCATCCAACGATAAAGTTGGACCAGAAGACTCCTCCGCATCGGCCTGACTGCTGGTACGCAAACGCTTGTTCATTTTCTATAATCTGCAAAAAAAAAAAAACCGATTCGAACGGTTAGAACTACGTCCGAACAACAACATAAAAGGATTCGAACAGTATAATAAAAAAAAAAATGCAAATTAAATATAAAAATGCGTTCAGATAGGAAAACAAGTGTCCGAACATATTTGACACAGCATCCGAACAAAAGAAAACGACAACATTTCATGTTTATATAATAATTCCTCGCATCCAGACACTTTTGGATATTCGTCCAAACTAAACACAAATAGTAAAATTTTATAACTTTGGGTAAACTCATAGTTAGCCCCTATGTTTGGGCAAAAATCAAGTTGTTACCCTTATTTTTCAATCCAATTTGAGACTTCATACATCAATCTTCGCCCCCCCCCCCCGCCCCCCTCTCAGGGTCTAAATTAGACGTAAAATCAAATGGAAAACATGAAAAATGACCAAAATACCCCTCCAAAATAAAATTACTAAAAAATTTAAAAAAATCATTAAAAAAATGCTATTTTAAAAAAAATATTAATTAATAAAACTATTGAAACTCTATTTCAATAATCTATTTATTTTTAATTTATTTCTTAAATTTATATTATTTTTATTTATTTTTTAAATTTTAGCCTTGGAGGGGCATTTCGGTCAATTTGGATGATTTTCCGTCAGATTTAGCGCCTGGTTTAGACGGGGGGTGAAGATTGATAGGTTTTGAAAGTTATGGGTCTCAAATTGTTGGATTAAAAAATAAGGGTAGCAACTTGATTTTTGCCTAAACATAGAGGCTAACTATGAGTTTACCCTTATAACTTTTAATATAAAACAGTCCGTACATGTTTCATGTAACATCCGGAGACAAACTAAACGAAGACGTATTTCCCTTTTATACTAAAAGAAGTTCGAACAGTTATTACGAAGTCCGAACGGAATATTTAAACGTTCGGACGCTACTGGAACAACGACCGAGTTAACTCAGCCATGGCAACATCTCCAAACCGCCCACACACTACCCAAAACACCACCAAATCACAAACAAATACACTTAACACAATCCATTTTTAATAAAAATCAATCAAAAAACACAAAGTAGTATACAAAAAATAGAATTGAAATCCTATGTATAAAACTGTAAAAAAATGAAATTTTTAAAGCAAAAATCATGTTAAAAATCAACAAAACATACCTGGATATGATTAGAATGCAAAGATTTGACAAAGAATCAACTGAGAGTCGAGAGAGATTAAATCATAAAACGTTCGGTTTAATGAAAATGTCGAACTGTTCGCGTTTTTCATAATCCGTCGAACCTGTCCAGACAGCTCATAGACGTCCAGGACTCTTATCCGCACACGTGGCCCAATGAGAGTCCTCTGCATTAAATGCCAAAATTTAAATCGTTTAAAACGGTTCGAAAAAATAACTACGTCTGGACAGTTATGGCAAGTCCAGACAGTTTTCACCTGACTTCGCGCGATGTGGAAGCACACGTATGGCTAAATAAACGTCAAACTACGTCCGGACATTAGCATAGGGTTCGAACAGTTACAGCTGTTTTCAATCGTCATGTAACGTAAACACGTGTAAGTCATGCGACGATTGCAACATATGTCTGGATGCTTACCGTGTCTGTTCGAACAATGTCATAATAGCAAACGCGTCCGGACACTATTTTTATACGTTCGAACTCTTACCTTTTAAACGCGTCATTGTTCTACCAGAGGTGGGTCCGGACGTATATTTACACCGTTCGGAGGCATGGCGACATTTTTTTTCCTCTCTCATTTCACACGGTTTAATGTATTTCAATAAATTTAATTTATTTAACTCATTTCACTAACACAATATAATTATAACTAATCAACTATTTAAATTAAAATTATTATTACACTAATTATTATAACTAATCACCTATTTAATTGTAAATATGGTATCTGTTCCGTTAACATAGCACTCATACTAGTAACTCTTTTAATTATACTAATCGTCCGTTTAAATTTAATAAATTTAAACTAATGAAAAAACGTAATAATATGGAATATCAAACATAATTTAAATACCGAACGAAGAAACACAATCATAATGTTTAGTACAAGTTGAAGACGATCCTTCTCAGGATAAATTAATAATAGCGATAAAACAAAAACATGAAACTACTCCAAATCATGAGATGGCTCGTCCAAATCTTGTCCGAGGACGTCATGAACATGCGCCAAATGCTCCTCTATATTACCTACACGTCTGACAAGTGTCTATAGCTGTGTCGGAACGGTGTGGACAGACTTGGACAACTGGGAAAATTGTTCTCTCACAGCGAATAGTTCCCTTTCATAATATTCATCTCCTCCATCAGAGCCCTATCCGTTAGAGCAAATTTATTTTCCAAACCGATCAAGCAGCATTAGAGCTCCATGCACAACGAATGCGTCGGCTCCACTATCGCCCGAATACTCCCCCTCAGCTCCGCTAAAAAAGCTTCCGCCCAAGCTGGTCACTAAGTCTGTCCCCCAACATTAGTGATACTTCTCTCGGAGTGGTCCATGGTCAACTAGCAAAAACCGTCCGAACATAAGCACAAAACGTTCACACGCAATTCAAACGACAACGTTTATTTTTATATGCGTCCGAACGCTTAAAATTAACCGGCCAAACTAAAGCGTAACGTTCAGACAAAATGCATACCATCCGAACACCAAATACCACAGTCCGAACAGTAATTCAACGAACACAAAACAAACACCACTACAGATGAACAAAGAATGCACAAAAATTTTTGAAGTATGGAATTGAAATGTATGAAATTGAAATCCAAACTCACAAAGAAGGTCTTACCTGAAGTTGTTCGAGAGATCTCTAACAGATAGTGAAAACTTTGAAAGAAAAGTTTGAGAGAATAAAGTGAAAGTGTGATTTTGGCTAAATCTGGCCTGCTTAATTTGTCAAGACTAAGTTCGAACGGTAATATTGGGGTTCGAACTCCTATCAGGGGTTAGATTCACGCGTGGCCCAATCAAATTCAACGTCATTAAATATGACCGATTCGAGAAGCTTCTTAGAACTAAACCCGTCCGGACTGTATATATTGGTCCGGAAAATTTCCAGTGGAAGTTTTGCAACATGGAAGCACACGACTCGCGGAAATAGCATTCATACACATGCAAACATTTTTTGTTTCGTTCGGACGTATGTATTTTTTCACGTGCGAATGCTATAGTGGAGGTCCAGACTTAATTGAGCGTTTGCGATGATTTTCAATTTGTCACTATATGCTGACGATTATTATTCGTCACATGATTTCGTTCGGACGTTGTATCTATTACGTCCGGATGTTATTGTAAAACAATTGTGATGATTTTGAACGTTACTCGATTACGTCGATTTAGAATTCGTCACCCAGCAAAGAGTCCGAACGTGTTGATCGTGAGTCTGGACGGTATTTTGTATTTTGTGACTATTTTAATCGTCACTCATGCGTGATATGTGGTATATTGTCACATGCAACATACTTCCGAACGGTTTTGGGACCTGTCCAGACGGTTTTGGCATTCATGGGTGACTTTGGGTGACGAAATTAATGTTTTGTCATGGAAAGGTCACTTTAGGTGACAAAATTTGATTTGACACCCAAAACTTTGTAACCTAAAGCTATAATTCTTGTAGTGAAACCACATAGTCAATCTAAAACAATACTTTATTGCTGACACATAGAAAACTAAAAATAATTGTATAAAATAAAAATTCACAAAGCATCAGTATATATATTAATGCGAAAGTAGTCTCATTCTTTCCTTATTGGGGGATCCATGAAAATAAGGTTTGTTTTGAGAGGGAATGTATTTGCAGGACGACGTCGTCTGCGGCAATTCTCAATATATATATTTGGCCATCGAGACCAGCTGTTGATCTTCTATATATATACATATGTATGTATCAAGACAATGGCGATGGTGACGTCGTCGACAGTACTAGTTCAGGATAAGCTGAACCCCACCTAAACCATATGAATATTCGACTTAAAATAATCCGATTTTACTTGGAAATCATTGTCAGGTCGCCTGATTTTCTCTTTTTCCTTTTTCTCGAACAATCTAGGAGGTTGAAATTATAGACCACGGTAATGTTTAATATATACTAGCTAGGCGACATCTGATAGCGCCACGCATTAATTTTTCTTACATTCAGAATTAGTCTGACATTTTTCTTTCTTGCCAATGTATATAAGTTAGTGCTTTGACACAGTCTTCGGAATATTTGCACCGCCAATAATACGTATATATATTGGTAGTTACTCTCCGTAGAAGTCACTCGCTTAGAAAAAAAAATAAATAAATAAAAGTCACTCTACTATGTCTCATACATATTGGCCTGTACTTGGCTAAGTATAAGTGCTTTATGACCATCCATTATTTTGCTAATCGATTTAATAAACTTAATTCTTTACTACTTTATTTTATAAATGGTCTTTCTCACTTTTCAAGCTTCTACTGGCCCAAAAAAGAAATAAAAACAATTAATTTAATTATTAAAAGGAGAACATTTTTCTCAACCAATAGCTAGGATACTTAATAGCACAAAAATCGTCATAACCCACCCACTAAACTTTCAGTTAAAAGAGTTCAATTATCTCTCTCTCTTCTGGTTTTGTTTTTTAGTTTTTAGTTTGTATGTTTTTCTTCTTTTGTAGTGTATATATACAAGGAAACGAGAGAGAGAAATGCTGATTGATTTTCTTGAATCGAAAGTTTTGTGGGTTATAGTGGTTTTTGTGCTTTTAATTAACCTTCAGCGAAATGTCCTTTTGTTAATAATTAAATTAATTGTTTCAGTTTTTGTTTCTTTTTTAGCCAATTTGAAATAACCCCCTCAACTATCTCCCTAATCTTAGTTACCCCTTAAACTTTTGTTCTTAGATTATTGACCGTGTAATGGTATTTCCACTTGAGTTGAGGGTCATTTATTCTGCACGTGATACAAAATCCTTTCAAAATAACGTTCCAAATCAGTTGGGGACTAGAATCATAACAATCATAAATTTTAGGAGAGAGAATTGCGACAACTTAGAAATTTTGGGGGTAATTGAGATTTGCGCACTGATAGCTTGTCGGTAGTTATTGTAATTTATTTTTAAAAAATAAATCTAATGGCCAAAATTGACTGAGCTAAGTCAAAATGAGCCCTCGTTATATTATCTTATAGGTTCATGAAATCTTGCTCTCGGCCTCTTTGATCCAACCAATTCCCAAGTAAAATATTATCCAGTTCTTTTGCAGTTTTCTTCGTATATAATTCTCTCATGTCATCCCAAATCCCAGAACCCAAGGTAAGGAATGGCATCGGACAACACAAACAACCGTCGTAAATGGAAGAATTTGCTCACAGCCTTTTGGCAACGTACGGCGTGCCCCTTTGTCATTAACCTCTACCGCTCTACGCTCGTTGAAAACCGGTACCGGCAATTTCCGGCAATCCTGTTTAGAATCAATGTCCCCAAACAATTGTTTCAGCTCCGCACCAAAATTTGGCCCGTCTACTCCTTTGTCCAAAGTTTGTATAGCCCTTCTAAGAAGGTCTCAACTTTAGTGGCTCGAAATAGGAAAGAAGCTCAAGCCGAGTGTTAGATAGTAGCTCTATGGTTGTTATTTTATGTAGTTCACGCCAATATATAAGGACCATAGGGTAAGAATCCAACCATGGCATGATTATAGCTAATGTGCTTTGAAACTTCAAGTTTGGGCCGCGAGGCTACGGCGACGTCATTGGTGGTGAAGCACTCCTAATTAGCCGTCTCCCAACTGTTCAACAGCAAAGCTTGCTGCAGCCCAAGCTGAACAGTAAAGAGTGACCCGTACTTGTCTCTCAAGGCCCCAAAAGTTTTGTGTGTAGGCTCAGCTCCTCCCAGCAGAGGAAGGTGACCTATTATTGACCACGCTTGCAATTCGTATAAAAAATAGTAATTAATTTTATTATTGTGAAAAGAAAAAAAATACTTGCATCATATTTTCAAACTTCCAATTTCAAAATACAATCGTCACGTCATGAAGGGATGGGAAACAGAAACCGGTTTCTCTTATATAATTCATTTTTGAATAGTAAAAGAAATTAACAGCAGCCGAGGACGGACAGTCCTATGAACATTGAACATTGAACATTGAACATTAAACGTTGAACATTGACCTTTCTATGCGATTTTGCTACCAGAAGATAGTAGAAAAAATTTGTGGGAAAAAGTTTTTCGAAAGATGTTAAAGCAGCCATCAGGCTTGAAAGAAACAAATACGACAGTACTGTCTGTTCAGACTATTTCAAAATTTTTTATTTTTATCCAAAATTTAGTTAAATAAAACAATTTTTTCTCTTATTAAATTATCTCTTTATATTATAAATAATTTCTTTCTACCACTTTTTTCACCGATTATTATAAATCAAAATTTTAAATTTTTATAAAATAAAATTTTAATCATCCTAAAATTTTAATTTACAGACAACCTAATAAAAATAAAAAGAGTAGGTTCAGTGCTCACCTGCCTAGCCTGCACTCTTTTCGTTTTCTTTTCCCCTCAGTCTTTTTTTTTTTTTTTCACAAAACCCCCCGCTTGTTTACTAACCTACATTCCTCTTCTCGTGCCGAACACGCCTCTATCCTCTCTGGTACTATCTCTGTTTTCTCCAGCTTCCAAGTACTGCTCGATGCGCCGGCTAAGATCCTCTTGCTTCCGTCTCCAAGCTTCAGGTTATCATAGTGCAAAAACGTCTCCGTTGATTCAAAAATAGGACCCAATCAATAGTGCAGAACTGTTAAAACTTAAAAGTGAACGGAACTGGTACAATGGATGAAACGTACTACTTTTGCATGCATAACAGTTTAATTGATTACTACTGACCATGCGAGTTATTGGAGAATATGACACAGTGGTGCAATGTTGGGTATTTTTCCGCCAAAGAGATCTGAAATATTCCCGTCAGTCTCATTGATAGACAGTGAAGATTCTGGGGCATTGTCTGGACTGCAAGTTGATAGTGAAAAGCATTCTGTTTCAGTGAAGGAGAAGAAAATACAATGAGCAATAAAGTGGAAAAAAAAAACTTATTTGGACTGAATCGTTTTTCTAGGAGATAGTGGATGATTTATTCTATGATCAACGTGGACCTGCAGGGTGGTAGACGGACTAGAAAATGCGGTACCCAATTGATTGCCGTGGGCGCCGTCACAAAGATGATAAAGCCAAAGAAATTGACCTGCAAATTAACTTCAAATATGATCATTTGAATTGGAGATCTTTAATACTTATCCGTTAATGCTTCCCGGAACAGAAACGTGGCAATTACGAAGGTTGCCACTTTGAGCCCGCTCTCTTGGACTACTGTTCTGGGCAGTGGTGGATGGGAAGACTACTTTGAGAGTAACTGACACGTTATCTATAAAAACAAGAGAAGAACTGACACGTTTCTTTACCACGGCAAGGCCTATAAAAGGGGCTGGAAAGGAGCTACTCCCTTCTATCAATTCAGAAACAATAGAAGAAGTCCAATATGCTCTTGCCTGGCGTCGAATCTCCGGTAACTGTACTGGCCGCCATTTTGGCCTTGTTTCTGTTTCCTTTCTTTCTGCTATGGATATCAAGAAGAGTACAAAAAACTGCTCGTCAAAAGACACTTCCACCAGAAGCAGGAGGAGCGTGGCCCGTGATTGGCCACCTCCACCACTTAGCAGGGTCACAATCGCCCCACACTACTTTGGGTAATATGGCGGACAAGTATGGACCACTTTTCACTATCTGGTTTGGCCATCGCCGTACTTTGGTGGTAAGTAGTTGGGAGATGGCCAAAGAGTGTTTCACCACCAACGACAAAGTCTTTGCTAACCGTCCGAAAGCTTTAGCAGCAGAAGTCATGGCATATAAAAATGCCATGTTTGGGTTCAGTCCATACGGTTCATACTGGCGCCAAATGCGCAAAATCGTCATTCTCGAACTCCTCTCCAACCACCGTCTTGAGATGTTCAAACAGGTTCGAGAGTCCGAGGTAAGTACTTTCATAAAAGAGATATACCAATTGTGGGCTGTGAACAACCAGGTGTCGGTGGAGATGAGGAGATGGTTCAGCGACATAACGTTAAACGTGGTTCTTAGGCTGGTTGTAGGAAAGCGATTTGCTAGGAATGTAACTAAGGAGGAGAACGAAGGAAATGATCGGTGTAGAGAGGCTTTGAGAGATTTCTTTGATTTGTTTGGAGCATTCGTGGTGTCAGATGCGCTTCCATATCTAAGATGGTTGGATTTGGGAGGATACGAGAGGACTATGAAGAAAATCGCTGAAGAATTGGATCAAGTAGTCGAAGGCTGGCTACAAGAGCATAAACAAAGAAAAATGTCCGGTGAAGCCGTGAAGGGACACTCCGACTTTATGGACGTGATGTTGTCCACTGGGACCATGGATGACGAGACTTCGAGTTACGATGCTGATACAATCATCAAAGCTACGTGTCTGGTACGCTTTCTATAATCCTACAAACTTCTGTCTAGAAAGTCAAAATTCCCAAATTTTGCTCCTTTGCTAACATTATTAAGGTAAAATTTTGTTACGAAGTTCACTACAGTTTTATTTGATCTGTTGTCATTATAGTATTCTATAACATTTTTGTCCAATTTCTGGAGTTACAGTACACAAAATGGTGATTTTAAGAAAAAGAAGAGGTGGATTTTCTAGATAGTGGTCAAAGTTTGTGAAAATGTTTAAGTAACTTTTCCTTTTCGGAAGCCGAAAAGTTTCAAATTAATTTCAGTTCTCCATTCGAAAGCAAGCGGTCAAATATTCCAAATACTGCCATAAATGCGTACCTTTCAGAATAAAAAGCAGATTGCTCTTAATTGCGTGTGTTCCTTTCAAGATTACACCTTAAATCACTAATCGTATTAAAAGTTTAAATTGATTGAACGAATTTAATTGAGTTTTAAACTAAAGATATGTTAGTTTACAAAAGCATTTTAGAATATAAATATATTTAATAAAATTTATAAAAAAAAATTTAAATCTCAAAAATTTATACACAAACACTAATATATTTTACACAATCTCCAACATCTTTTCACACAAATTCTAATACATTTTTTTAAAAAAAAAATTATAACAAATATTTTTTCTCTACTTTTTCACCTAACTCTAATATTTTTTTGTTAAACAATTATATCAAATCATCTCTCTCTGTACTTTTTTTACAAACTCTAACAAAAATTAAATATATTTAAAACTTTTCACCAACCTTTATACAAAAACTATAAACTTTCAATCTACATAAATATTCACAACTCTATTTAAGTCCTAAAAGTCTTAAAATTTTTTAGAAAACGAACATCCCCTAAGGCTCTCTTAAATGGAAAACTATTATTTTAAGTAAATTTTCTTAATTGAAATATTTGCTGGAAAAAAAATTTATTTTTCAGTATTCAGTGATTTTTTAAAAAAATATTTGTGATGTTTGACACGCTTAATGATTTTTATGTATTTACATAAAAATTTTAATACGTGTTATAAATTAAACGATTAGGCTCTATAAGAAATAAAATTCTTACCCATCAAAACTTAATTATAAACAAGAAAATAATCATATGCATCTTTTAAATTATAAAGGACCAATAATATGAGGCCTATTATGATGATCCCTGCTTAAAAAACATTTGGCTTATGAAAATTTTGAACTTAATTTGTTTTCTGAAAAATAATAAAGTTTTTCACATTGAATTAAAAACTTTTTATTTGACCTTATTTTTAAGTTCTTCTCAAATATCTCTCAAATAAATTATAAAAAATTTATTCTACAACGTCCAAACAACGCTAATATCCTAACGTGAGGGAAAACTAACCAGAAAATGTTTTAATTTGAAAACAGCAGCCCCAATTTTTCTTTTTTCTTTTTTTTTTTTTTGTATGTGATCTTGATATTGTCTTCAAATATATATTTGGTAGGAGATGGGCATGATTAAAAGAAACTAAAACCAGTACGTGTATTATAGAGCAATATTATAGATTAAGGCTGAAATATAGGCTTCAAGCATGTTAAGGAGGACATCTTAATTTCTCTCTCTCCGGGGGGACATACATATACATATATTCCAAGAGCACTGAAATCCAAAACATAGCAGTTACGTTTCGCATTCTCTGGTTTTTATTTTTATTTTCTGCAGGGGCTCATCCTAGCAGGTACAGATACCACAACAGTAACATTGACATGGGCTCTCTGTCTACTTCTTAACAACCCTAAGACCTTAAAGAAAGCCCAAGAAGAATTGGATCTCCATGTTGGCAAGGAGAGGCAAGTGAGAGAATCGGACGTGAAAAACCTTGTCTATCTCCAAGCTGTCCTCAAAGAAACATGCGTTTATATCCTGCCGGGCCGCTTTCTGTGCCGCACGAGTCTATTGAGGATTGCACTTTGGCAGGCTACCATGTCCCAGCAGGCACGCGGCTTCTCGTTAATCTGTCGAAGCTTCATCGAGACCCACATGTGTGGGTGGATCCAAACGAATTTCGGCCAGAAAGATTCCTTACAACCCACATGGAAGTTGATGTTCGAGGCCAGCATTTCGAATTGATACCATTTGGAAGTGGTAGAAGAATGTGCCCCGGAATCTCGTTCGCGCAACAAGTTATGCACCTCACATTGGCTACCTTATTGCACGCCTTTGAGATTACCACCTCGTCGGATGAACCAGTGGACATGACTGAGAAAGTGGGACTTACCAACCTAAAAGCCACCCCGCTCGAAGTTCACCTTACACCCCGCCTTCCAATTCAAGCATATGCATAATTTGACTTGATGTTAACTAATAAAGATGATAGTGCTACTAGACTCCACGACTAGTCCGTATATGCCTGCTATTCTAGCTAGATGGTCAATGTGTGCTAAAACTAAGGGATCATCATATATATATATATATATATATGGGAAGTTTATAAAAGATGATCTTTATTTGTTTTGATAATTTAAGTTGAACGTTGTTTCTTAGAACTTTTGAGTACCTGATCATAAGGAGAACCCTAAACACATGCAAACTACATTGTGCAGTGTAAATACTATACATGAAACTCCAAGCAATTCAGGGTTGGAATATCACTCGATGCCTCAGTAAGCAGGAAATAACTTATCAAAGGTTCCAAAACTTAAAGGATATTGTTCGAAATGAAAGGTGCATTGTGCCCTATTACGTGCCAAGGCCTTTTGTACCATACTCATAGAGAAAACACATGTAAAAAACGACCAAAGGAAAAAGGGGGAGGGAAGGGAGAAGAAAACAGTTGTAAAGGAATGGACCAGACTAATAAACTTAATTTTTTCATTATTTTCTTACTCCTTGATCTATAAGTGGTCTTTCCCACTTTTCTAGGTTTCTACCGGGGCGACCGTGGAAATGGGAAACTTCGGCTATAACACGAAAATGTGAGTGTCAAATTTCGCAAGGAGGTACTGCACAAACTTGGGCTGGTTATTTCCAAGGGGATAGGTTGGTTTACCCAAGGCTCTCTAAATTTGGCGGTTCTTCGACACTTAGGCTGGCCTGCTGCTATTAACCCATAATTCACGCCACATCTGACGACACTTTACAGGCCCAAATGCCTCGATTCAAAATCCCGACCATTATTCAGAAAAAGATTTCCTAAACAGGGCTTTAATCAGCCCTTTCCTTCAATTCCTGGGTTGGATTCTCTCTAAACAGGATAGGCTGTGAGAAAGCCCAAATTGATTCGACGGACATCCTTAAACTAATCTGCCCCAACTATATCGATTCAAAAACCCCAATCGTATACCGAATGGAAAAACTTTAAAAGATTGTCACAGTACGGCTAATGGTCCCAATGGAAAAACTTTGCTTGATGGACTGAACCCATTAAAATCGACCCCACAACCCCCTTCCATTTTTCGTAGGGTGTTCCTCAACCTTTAACCCGTATCAAAGAGCAAAAGATGCTCTGGGGCGAGCTCTTTTACCACTTCCAAATGGGAACAATACATACTGTTTACCCAAAAAATCAACACCCATGTGGGTCGTGTGAAATCTTTCGGGCTTGAATTCCAATGGATCCGACCATACACGTTTCATATAGAAAATTAAAAATAAGTATGAAAAAATAATTTACAAGGCATCAGTATATTGCGAAAGTAGTCTCGTTCTTTCATTATTGGGGGACCCATGAAAATAACGTTTGCTTTGAGGGGATGTATTTGGAGGACGACGTCGTATGCCACAATTGTCAACATGTTTGGCCGACATACCTCCGAAATGCCTAATGACATGACTATTATATAAAGCCACTTTTTACCTCCAAATGGCTAATGACATGACTATTATATAAAGCCACTTTTTACCTCCAAATGCCTAATGACATGACTATTTCATAAAGCCACTTTTTACCCCTATAGTCAACCCAAGGTCGTCTAACGTCGAGGACTTAACCTTCTTCGTTTTCTCAAGTTCTTTGGGAAGCTAATGATTCGTCGTCGGCCATTTACTTCTCTTTCGTATTAAAAAAGTAATAGTTAAATTTTGCTAATAGACCTGCGTTCAGGGGCCAAAATTTTGGGTGCCTGAGTTTGGATGGGCATATAAAATTTCTGGTGAATTTTTTTTTTTTTTTTATTGAAGTTAGTGTATATTTTATTAGGATTCGTGAAAAGGTTATTAGAGTTTATAATTAAAAAGGTATTAAATTTTGTAAAAAAAATTATTAGAGTTTACAAAAAAAGTAATTATAAAAAAAAATTTTTGCAATCCAAAAATAGACTTTAAATAACTACAAGAAAAATTCATCTTTTCATCACATCATTCCTTTCACTATAAATAAATATAAAAAAAATTTATTCAAATTATATCTCTTTTTACTTTTTTACTAATTCTTATTGTCTAAAATTTTAACACTCATAAACCTTCAAGACTAAACTCAAAAAGATTAAAAATAACAAAAGCAAGAAAAACTATATTTAAAAACAAAAATTAAGAAAGACAGGGAAAAGTGAAACATAAGAAAAACTTAAGACCCAAAACAAACACTATCTTAAAAAATAACCCAAGGAAGAAAAATTGAACTGAGAAAATAAATATAACAAACTAAAATTAAATCGGGTCACCAAAAAAAAAAAAGACAAAAAACAAAGGAAAAACCAGGGGAACCCCTCCCCTGCCTCTCTATGTTGCTTCACCATTGCACAGGTTAGGGGTTTGTGTGAGGCAAAATTTTCTTATAATTTGGTATTGGTGTTGGGTAATATGGTAAAAGAACTCTCCAAAAGATTCAGTAGATTTATTTGATTTATACAATTTGCATTGGAAAAATTTGCTTATTTCCATGAGAGGAGTACTTGACTCCATGAGCTGCTCTCAAGACACGTCAGACATACGTACACTCCCCTTGTCCTAGAATACCATAGCCCGTGAAGGGTACATCTGTTGTAAGTTGATTGTTCTTCAAAATAAGACTAAAGTACCTGACAAAAATAAAAAGTTTTTCTGAAATTAACATGAATGGTGTATCATAAGCTTGTTAACTCTATGAAGAACCACTTAATTTCTTAGACAAATCTGATGAAATCTTCTAGGAGGAGAGCATTAATCCAGTCAATATTGGGTGCTAAGGCTGTATGATACTCTCACTTGCCTTGTTATACAAAAATCTGACTACCGATCTAGTCAAATACCATTGTTAAGGATCATAGTCCTCTATAATTCTATGTCATAAATTTCACATGCGATTTAGAAAGTAATAACAATATCATGTGAGTTGTGCAATATTTAATGTTGCAATTATTAAACTTCAAACAGTATATGCCCTGCAGCATTCAATGATTATTGTTGTATCTGTTTCCAAATATTACCATACAATTAAGGTAAGTTGTTGGTGAGGATTCTGTCTCTATTGTTAACTAAGAGATAAAGACACAACTATATCCAAGTAGGTGCATAGAATTTCTGACGTGAGGGCCCCTTCATCATAGAGATCGAACAAGATTAACGCTGATCATCTTTTTTGTAACTGTATGTACTAGAATCTTATATAATTTTTTAGACAATTAAATTATATGATGTAATTTGAAAAGTGACAGACCTAATATATAGATTTTATAATGTTAAAATGTTGTTGTCCGTGTAATAGTTGAGAAAATATGAAACTACAATATATAATTTGTATTCATTATGTACTGTGTTTATTATCTCTTACCTATTATATCATGTAATTAGTATAAAAAAATTATAAAAGATAATAATCAATTTTGTTATTATTAAAAAAATACTAACATCGAAATTTTAAATTCTATCAGAGTTTCTATTTTTTACAAGTTGAGTTGACTGGAAGTTATGCGCGCGATCAACTGGGCTGAGATGATGAGTTAGACTTAAAGCTGAACAAGCAACTTATTATTGTTAGTTTGTTGTAACTATTAGTTAGTCAGTTCAGAGTTGATTCTAGTGTATAAATATTCATGTAATGAACACTTTTATTTTTTTTACAGAATATATATTGATTTTCTCGGCATCTCGTCGGTGCTTTTGCAATTCACCTACTATCTTAGGATTTTTTTTTTTAAAATTCTAAAATTTTAATTTACAAACATAATTAATTCAAAAAATTTATTAAATAAAATGAATTTAAAATAATCTTTTTTTTAATTATAATAAATATAATAAATTTACTCAAATCATTTCTCTTTATTCTTTTTCACTAATTACTATAAAACTCTACGTCTTCCTTCACTTGTCCAACCACTACTATAAATTTTTTTTTTCTCTACTGTGTCTCAAAACCCATGTCTCTGCAACCCAAATACGATGTTGTTCATTATCGAAGTTTTTATAAATTCCAACTTCGAAGTTCCAAGTACATTCGTCGCATCAAGGGATGGGAACAAAAACCGGTTTTTCTTTTATTAATTCACTTTTGAATAGAAAAAGAAAAAATAACAGTGGCAGAGGACGGACGGACAAATCCAATGAACATTGCGTTTCATATTCTTAGATGTAGCTGTCAATCAACGAGTGACAAAATCATAGCCCACGAAGAAAAAGATTCGGTCCACCTCAATCAGAATTGAAAAATAGACAATTCCGATGGGAGGTGATGTATGCGTGAGAATATGACATGTCTATTTTTTTTTTTTTTTTTTTTGCCTCAGAGAGCTCTGTAAGAGTGAAAGATTAGGAGGAGACCTGAAATATTCCCCCGTCAGCCTCACTGATCGGCAGTGACGAACTCTTGGGCAGATTCTGACTGGACTGCGCGTAGATAGTGGAAGGCAGTACCATGTTTCATGTGGAAGTCAGCTTACCTCGGTCAGCGAGAATTAGTTGCCTGCACAAATTTTAGGATCTGCAAGAATTAGTTCTCTTTGCAACTTTAAAATTTGTTACCAAATGGGATCACAAATTCATGTGCAAAATATTGTTTAGAGATGCGGGGGGAATGAAGAGGGATTCGGGGAAAATAATAGAACGTGAGAGATGTGTTAAGAGATGACGAGACGTGAAAAAGTCGTGACAAAAATAATAGTTTGTTTGAAATAATTTTCTCTTCCCTCGTTAAATAATGTGGCCGGTTATCATCATTGAATTTATTTTAGAGCTGAGTGCTTATAATGTCATGTTTATCCTTTAGTATATCAACGTGTTAATTATTCTGACATGTGCATTACAATGCAGTTAATATTAGCACAAAAAACCCATAGTAGATACTCCTGCATTATCTTTAAATCTTTATTTATTCTTGGCTT
Organism: Morella rubra; assembly: GCA_003952965.2. Lineage (NCBI taxonomy): Eukaryota > Viridiplantae > Streptophyta > Magnoliopsida > Fagales > Myricaceae > Morella > Morella rubra. Next base: position 29,303,712 of record CM025851.1, read on the forward strand.
TTACTATTCAAACTTCTACCTGCTAATGCCGTAGTAGTACTCTTTTCGTCCCCTGCTTGGCCTGGGTGTTCGTCGAGATTGCTGATTTGTTTAGAAAGGTAAAGAATATTAATGATATTGGTTTACAGTCTCAGCTACCGTTGTCATTTTCCTTTTTGGAATATTTGGGATTTGAAAACAAATATGGTTTAGGTAAAGATTTACCGAAGACAGTGTGGGCAGCCAACGTGGTTTTGGTGTTAAGGAGTCTCCAGAATCCTCTCCTCAAATCCCATGATCACTCTACTCAAATCCAGCGTATCCCATGATCTATGCGCAGACCCACAATTGTAGCATATTCTCCTGATTGTTGCCTTTGTATTTTTATTTATTGCATATCTGTGTAATTAAGTTATACGTTATATAAAACAGAAACAATCACCACAGCAAGATGTGGTGAATTTTACAATCTTCTCATGGTATCAGACGGTATATTGGATTAACCTCCATAGATCCTCAACGGCCTCCGACGCTCCTTCCTTCTCTTTCTCCACCATGATTCACCTGGTCACCATCAAGTTGTCTACCCACAACTAATAAATCATTTAATAAAAGTAGATTATCTTCCCATTTATTTAAAAATTTCCATGATCCCTTCTCGAACCAAACATGAATCTTTCGATTCATTTGGCTCTCGCGCCCAATTACTTCAATTATTTATGAGAAATTCCTATATTTTTTTAATATAATGAGCATATCCTCCTTTCTTTATTCATATTCAAAAAAATCTCAAAACGAATCACTAAACTAGAATATTCGGAGGATTCTTCTGACCAAACAAATAATTGTCAGCACCGTTGTTTTTATTTTTTTTTCAAATCCAAAGAATTATAATAGTAAAATGAATAAAAATTCGCAATTTGAGGGGCTTTTCCTAATCCTAAAGGCCCCAAGGAATTCCTAATTGGAATTAGAGTATCTTTTTTCATTGATTCTTTTTTTATTACATTGTAATATTTTGCATCGTTGAATGGACCCATTTGAAAACAATTAGATGATGACAAAATTATCAAAGATTGGGATTCCTTATTCCTATTCAACAACGTACGGATAGTTACTTGATTTTGACTAAGTGATTGTTGAATCCTTGCCTTGGAATAAATAGAATAAAATGGATTGAGTTGCAAGAGAGCTTTGACAAATATTTCTAACCTCGTACGTGATCATTGATGTATTTTTCCACCATATCTCACTTAGTTTTGTAGTTAGTTACATGATATTTTTCCATTTGTTTATGATGGTATATGATTGTCCATCTATGTGGTGTTGCAGGCTCAAGATTTCAGGAATGCGGTCCAACATAAAGATGTGGTTGCAGAACATGAATATGTATAAGTTGATATATGTCAGTAGTAGATTTGTTAAAGCAAATTTGTTGTTTATGAGTAAGTATAGATTTGAACTAAAATGAAGTTTTCTGGGTTCAAGGAATGAATATGTACCTAGGCTATTTTTTTTTGGATTTCTATTATATCCAATCCTCCTGTTAAAGACACCAATAAGTTGCCTTTTTTTTTGGAAAGTTATATTATTTTAATTTGAAGTGGATTGAATTATTGGCATATATAAAAGTAATTTGGGTAGCAAACTGGCGCGTGAGGCCCTGAAAATTCCAGGGTGTCCCGAGTGCGAGGCCCTAGAAGTTCCAAGGCAGCGTCCATGCACAAGGCCTTGGAAATTCCAGGGCGTCCAGCGCAAGGCCCTAGAAAATTCCATGGCAGCACGCGCTAGTCATTGCAAGACTAGGCTAAAACTATGTTAGAGAGTTTTAAGCTGTCATGTGTCTTTCAGACACCTGTACTTGGGAAGCAACCATTGTAGTGCAATATGAAAGTTCCATATGACATTGTTTTCCAAGCTTAAGTCAATCCAGCGTCTCCCAGTTTATCATCTGACTAGAGGTTTACATAGATCTCTATACTCTTAATACCATGAACAAGATTAGTGGTCCATCAGGCACAGAAAAGCGCAGCTCACTTTTACTTGTAATTGTCATAGTATTCTTTCTTTTCCTCTTGTTCTTCTTCTTTTTCAGAGTCATAGAACTCCATATCAAATTCCTCATCATATATAAGACCTTTTAACTGCTTCCCCTCTAGCTGCTCCAGCAATTTCTAGTGAGCTCCGCGTGACCTAAATATCAAATGAAAGATTGGACTAAAATTTAGATCCGGTCTTTATCCAGTTTATAAGAGTTCCATCCAAAAAAAGAACATCCATCCAAGAAAAAGAAATCCACCAAACTTACATAAAAAAAAAAAAAAACAAAGTCATCGAAGAACTTACATCCAAAAAACATAACTTCTTTTCTAAAATAGGAAATCCGCCAACATGCTTTATGTCTCCACACCAAACATTACTACTGTCAATAAAAACAAAAAAAGGCTCAGTTAATAGAATATGATCACCAAATCAAAAATTTTAATGAAATATTCACATATAATATTCTAGCATAGAGGGATATTCTAGAATTCATTGATGCTCCTAAACCGTCCACATTGTGATTGTTCCTCATCATCGCTCGACCCCTGCAATGAAATAAAATTAAAAGGGAATACGAAGAGAGACTAAGTTTTGAAAATTGAGAAATGGGGCCCGATAGTACCTTTGGCTCATTCTCTAAATGTAAGTGACGAAAAACTGGTTGGGATGACGTGCCAATGGTACGACTGCCCGACGACGGTTTTCTTAGTTCAATTGCATTTTCAGCCGTTTGTTGCCTTGGTGCTTGGGCTGTCATGCCTTGAACCCCTTTGCAGTCGCAACTAGGGTAGCTAGAGATTCATCTCTCATTTGTGCTCCATATGTAGCTTCTGCATCACACATCTGTATGGAAGGTGTTAGCTCCCCAAGTTCATTGATCATATCGTCGTAGTGACATTGGAAGACCTCTCACGCTTCTGGTGTATCTCTATATTTTGATATCGCAGAGGAGTAAAGATTTATGTATCTCCTGTGGTTGGCTGGTCTCTTTAAATTTAGATCACCTTGTGTGCTTGGAATGGATCTCAAAACTGATGTTGCCTTTGCTTTTCTTGTCCACCATTCAAGAATGTAGTCATCAGAAATTGCGAAGCAATTCAGCCTCTATCTCAATACCCAGATGATGTGGCAGCATATTATACCAACAAACTCGAAGTATTTACGACTACATTTATGAAACTCATTTGTGGTAGTGACAACATGTCACTTAGCCAGTGAACATATATGAGATGGGTGCCGACTGCAAACATGTAGAGAAGCCTCTTAAGAGCCAAACACCTCTTTATGACAATCAAAATGAACCCAAAAAGATTTTTCCCACTGTTCCAAAAAAAGTGCCAAAACACTTATGGTGTAAATTTCAGATGCGTGGATAAATATCGGGTCTTCCACCTTCAAATAGGTAACTTGTCGAGATCTTAAAGTTAGATTTAAGTTCGTTGTATCGCATGTCATCAATTGCTTGTTGAAAATGTTGGAGAAATCTGGCCATGTTCATTACAGACTTCAAGTAGCGATAAAAGGTTGCATTGAAGCTTTCACTTAATTGTGTAGTCCTCTTACCTACTCAAAAAACACTTCTAACATAGGTTAGGGCCCACATCTTGCGTTTTTAGTATATCTTTTGCAGCCACTCATTGTCATAGGTTGGGGCCCACCTCTTACCTACTCAAAAAACACTTCTAACATAGGTTGGGGCCCACATCTTGTGTTTTTAGTATATCTTTTGCAGCCACTCGTTGTCATAGAGATCATGAACATCAATCATCTTAAACCAAGTAGGCTCAAAATCGTCCATGTCACTATCAAAAAGAAGTCTAGCCCAATCTCTCTTGAACTTTCTGTCGCCAAACAAAGAACCAAGATTCTTGAGTGCATTTTGGTGAATAGGCTATGCACAAAGGAAATGACGTGTGTCTGGCAAGGCATTAGGAATTGCAGCAAGCATAGCTGCATCTTGATCAGTAAAGAGAGACCGAGGTGTCTTTCCTCCCATACACTCGACAAATGTCTCAAACAACCATTGGAATGACTAAGCCGTCTCATCAAACAATAGGCATGCCCCGAATACTACATTTTGTCAGTGATGATTCACTCCCACGAATACACCTAGTGGTCAGTGATCATCGTTTGTCCTGTACGTTGTATCAAATGAAACAAAGTCCCCAAAGCCTGCATAGTCATTTCACATGTCGTGGTTAGACCAGAAGATGTTGGTCATACGATCATCATCGTCCAACATAACACTGAAAAAAAGATATGAATTCTTATCGTACTGATTGCCAAACCAATTTAAAAGAACACCACATACCCCAACCTTCATAGTTTTACTTCTTCTACAACTCAAATAATTTTTCAGGTCCATTCGAGTGAATCCCAACTTTTCTTTACCCCTTGCCTAAGCCGCCATCAAATCATGTGCTAGCTTTGGCCAAGAATCCTGGCTCTCTCTACATCATCTACCTCGAGGCCCTGCACTTCATACTTCTATATGAACGGAGTAGGTGGGCTTTCGATGTTGTAGCTAGTTCATGGTTATGTTGTGCGCACCAATCAAACGTGCAATACTTCCCACTCGGCTGCCGCTGGATAGTGAAACAAGCAAGACACCATGTATTTTGTCGTTCCTTCTGTACTGGCACCTAAACATCTTTTGTTTTTCTGAATCCTTGTTTGCTGCAGACAAACATTCTACTTGTAACGTATCTTGTTTTTTTGTTCTTTTGTGAGTCATTCTTACAGATGGTAAACTTAACACTAATTGCATAACAATTGTATCAGTCGTATGCATGTTTGTCAGCTCTAAACTCTAAAGTCCAAACATTTACGATATTCCCATTGTCTGCTCGAACCATATCAGTTGTTCAATCCAACCATACAAACCATACAAATGAGACAAATAAAATTTTTTAAAAAAATTGTTGAACGACAGACCAAAGAAAAAACATGACTCACCATCTGGGTTGGTTGTGTTACTAGACCCTTGCCTATTAATATTTGGGAGAATGTCGCAGTACATCTCCGCCATCTATAAACCTGTTTAATTTAATAGCTACATATCAGTAAAAATCATACACTATTTCCTATAAATAATTGATTCCACCTGCACATTTGAACATGCACACCAAAATTTTCAGAAGTAATTCATGTTTGTTTATTTCTACTGATTTGGACATCAACCCTTTGGTAAACCTAAAGTACAAAATGAAAACTATTCCCACATACAGGGATATATATATATCCTTAGAAATGGTCTCTTTGAAGGTATATGCGCATAAGTCCTTATACAATTTGTATATAAATAGCTAGATGAAGCTTTCAATGTCTGATGAACAATGTCTGCTGTCACCTAAATTTAACACTAACTAAGGGTGTATAAATTAATAATTATTAATTAAAGGAAGGCAGCAAGCTTTTCGTACTGCTTGTGTATATACCGAAAAATAAAGTAGGAATTAGCAGTAAATCGCTAAAAAGGTTCTAATTTGTAGGTCTAATTAGCATGCATATTTATTTGTTTATTTGTTCGTTGCCAAACGCATAAAGTTAATTAATTGATAAGTCTTTTACTGGTGTATATTCATGGTCGTATGTTACATACCGACCTCCAAGTTTTACACATCATTTTCAATTGACATTTTAGACCACTAGTGTCGGACTACTAGAGTCGAACCACTAGCGTCAGACCATAAATTCATTCACAATAAACCATTTCAATTGACAATTTAGACCTCTAGCGTCTGACCACGAATTCATTCACAATAAACCATTTTAAAGTTAGGCCACTAGTGTCAGACCACATATCTTTAAACAATCACACTTTTGAGTGTCACAACATACAGACAAAAAGCATCAAAATTTCTCTCTCTCTCTCTCTACTCTCTTTGTCGCAGCTAATATATGAATACAAACAATAAACTACAAACAAGAAACATCAAATATTTACTCAAATTCTCTCTCTTTTAAGTGAATACATACAAACTCACTTATTCTCTCTCTTTAAGTGAATATATACAAACTAAACCAGACAAAAAGTTTATACCAACAAGCCAAACAAATACTTTTGAAACTCACCCAAAGAAAAGAAGAGAATAACTTTGAAGTAGAGACAATGGCGCCTTCTAATCCTTTTTGGTTTTGTCTAAGTCTAGGGATTTGGAGGTTGGGGATTTCTAAATGAGATTTCAAATGAGTGATTTGGGAATAAAATGGCTGAAAATGCGTGTTCACGCTGCAGTAGTCGGAGGTGTGGTCGGACTTAAATTGTAGTGGTCCGACTGGTACAGATGTGGGGACAAAAAATACACGTGCTGACTGGAGCCAAGCCGAGTCGACGATAGAGAGGCCTCATTAAATGATGTGGTGGCCTCTCTGTTGTCCATTTCATGAGATTCAATCCAGATCGTGGGTTTGGATGCGTCTTGACCTGTACGGTCTGGACTGAATCTAATCCTCCCTCCACCATTGCTACAGAGTCCTCCTCCACATCAAATCCAAAGTTTCTTGCTTGGCAACTCCAAGATCAACGTCTTGTTAGTTTGTTGTTCTTTTCCTTGACTGAGGAAGCCATGGTTACCATTGTTGGTTGCCCCATCGCTTGTGATATATGGGTCATCTTGGAGCACATCTTCAGTCATAGCTCTTAAGGCTAGTGAGTTACGCCTCAAAGATGAGCTGCAGTTTATGAAACTAGACGACTACAACGTCTCAGAATATTCCCGTTCATTCAAATCTATTTGTGACTAGCTCCATGCCATTGGACGTCCAGTTGACAATGCAGATTTGGTCCGTTGGTTTCTCAGAAGGCTGGGAGCAAATTTCTCTTCCTTTTCCACTGCCTAAAAGGCTCTCACTTGCTTGCCGACGTTCTATGAACTGGTGCCCAAAGATGAGAGTTTCGAACTCTTCCAATGCTCTCTCACCTCCTCCAATGGCATGCCTATTGCTTTCATCGCAACTAGAGGCTCCCTTCTCACACTTGTGGTGGCAGCGACTCTCATGCTTCCTCTTGTGGCGGCTTAGACTCTCGTGGCAAACGCAACCGGGGAAACCATGGCAACTTTGTCTGTGGATGTAACCAACGTCCCTATTTCCCTTGCTGCCAAATCTGCAAAGAAGAAGGTCATATTGCTGATTGTTGCAGAAGCTGTTATGACCACTCCTATCAAACAGCCTAACTTGCCGAAGCCTTCCGGAGTACTTGTTCAGTCTCCCCTGCTAATGAGTGGGACTAGTTTGTTGATACTAGTGCCTCTGTCCATATGACACTAGATGCCTCCCAACTTGATCTGCAGAGCCATATTTGGGTAAGGATAATGCAGTAGTGGGTAGTGGTGCCTCCCTCAATATTTCTCATGTCAGTACTCTCTCTCCCTTTTCAAATCTTCACCTACTTGATGTTTTAGTTGTTCCTCGCCTCACTAAAAATTTACTTTCCATCAGTAAATTCACCTCGAATTTTCCTATGTATGTTACATTCACTGAAAATGCCTTTCAGATATGGCACCGACTCTATTTTCATTTTTTAATTTTTGTTTTCTTTTCTAAATTTTTTTCTACGTGCACTTATTTGATGAATGGGCAATGACTGTGCTAGTAATGGGGACATGTGACCTAATTTAATTCGTGCATACGTGGCTTACACTTACCACATCACTAGGTTCAGTTAATTTTTTTACCGAGGACTGGCGAAGGGACATAGGTTTAACGAGAAGTTTACCACTGGAATTTAAAAACAACTTTTCTTAGCTCAGGGACATATTTGCAATATTCCCATGCCATAGGGGCTGTAGGTACATTTAAGCATTCTCTTTATCACCAGTCATATGATTGGAACATCCTGAGTCAACAATCCAATCATTTTCATAATGAATTGCTCTAGCCTTACTTACCGCGAGAGTCGTTTTCTCCACATTCGCTGAGGCAAATGACGCATGGAAGTCCTATTCTCCTTCACTATCATAAGAGTTTTGTTGGTCATTTGATTTCACCAGATTACCTTCTACCGATCATTTCTTTAATCGGCAGTCTCGTGTAAAATGTCCCTTCTTGCTGCAACTAAAACGGGCATTGTTCCGCTATTGAAATTTTTTGAAAAAAACTCATTTCTCTATTTTGACCGCAAGCCTCTTGCGATTGAGAGTTTTTCCAATGCTGGCTTTTCTCTTCTCTTATTTTCTTCATGTCGAAGCCTCTCTGACCTTTGTGTTGACCTTTTCTACTACTATACAATGCCTCCTCCTCATTCTTTATTGATTAGCTAATAAATTCTCTAACTCCTCCAAGGAAGGTTGGGTTGGCCAACCTTAGATAGCAGTAATAAATCCATGATATACAGGTTATAATCCATGGATAATAATTCTCTTTATACGTTGTTTATTAATTTTTGCAGAAGAATCTAATTCAGATATTTCGCGGCAAAGAGACTTTACATTGCTGAAGTATTGATTAATTGAGAGTTTCCGCTGCGTTGTTGTTATTAATTCACTTTCGAGTAACTGCAGCAACAAATCGTTCTTTCTTGAGAAGCAAGTTGCCAACGTGTCCCATGCATCCTTTGATGTGGTGGCATGCTGAATGTGGTCCAACATTTCTTTCTCTACAGTCGTCTTGATCTTGAACATGGCTCATCCAGCCTTAATTCGCCACTTTTGGAGTGCCTTAAAATTCTCTGTAGGAGGTGGCATGGAATCATTACCTCCCACGATCTCCCAAAGATCTTGGCCTTGCAAATACGATTCCATGCACATCTGCCATGTTGAATAATTCTGGTTGTTTAACTTATTGACTGCACTGGTGTATTGAATATCCATCATTGTGACATGATGTCGGCCAATGTACTCCCAAGCAAGCTCAGTCTAGGACTAACGAGCTTCACAATCCTAGATTGTGCACGAGCAGTACAATCTTCCGAAATGATGCCTTCAAAACTTTTAGCCATGAGCAACACTCCAACACGATCACTATGAGTCCTAGCTCAAATACCAAATTGTTATCAAACTGAATGAATAAACTTTGAAGAAAAGCTTTTGATAAAAGTAAAACAAAGTTTTACAAATAAGACACAAAGTTTTACAAATAAAACAAAATAAAAGGGACCCACAAACTTAAAAAGCATACTACAGTTTTCTCTACACTTTTCTCTAGCCTCACGTCACTCACACTCTGACACACACTCACTTCCTCACTTTTCTTCACTTTCTATACTCTTTATTTCACTCTTACTACAAGGCTTACGCTCTTTCACTATTCTTCTATTTCTTTTCCTCAATGCATCATTATTAGTCTATCTTCTCCTATTTATAGGCACACTAGGTCAGCAGGCTGAAGCTTCTCGTCCATTCATTACGTCATTTTCTATTGTTAGCCTAAGGTTATTTTGCAAACAATCCATATTTGATTTTGATGATAATAAATTTTCTAAGTTTTTGAAGACTTTTGGTTTTTAAATGAAAAAAAAAAACGAGAGAGACACTTATATTTCGCTTAAGGACTCAAAACTCAACTTCGTCTTCGATTTATCTCCTAAATATCCCTAGCTATAGAGACAGAAAGAGGGCGCAAGGAGCACAGTAACAAGGGACTCTAGGATCAACGGAGAAAAAGCTGCAATTTCACAACGAAGCAAATATAAGAATTTTGGGTGATTCAGAGAATGGCTCGCTGGATGGCGTGTAGGCAGTAGTCGCGTAGGAGAGAGAGATTGAGAAAGAGACGGGGAGGATAGGGTGAAAAAAGACTTTGGTTTTCTCTCCTCTTCTTCTTTTACTTTTTCCTTTTCTTTACTTTTTTTTCCTGATCGCCTTAGTTTTGTGCCGTTATTGGATTTAAAGACTTAAAAATAACACTCAGCCCATCCAAACATGGATTCAGGATTTTAGATTCAAAATTCAAATTTGAGACTTGAAACCAGGACTTAGACTTGTTACCAAACATAGCCGTAATGTTTCACATATACTAGCTAGGCGACATTTGATAGGACCACGCATTAATTTTTCTTACATTCAGAATTAGTCGGACTTTTTTTCTTTCTTGTCAATGTATATAAGTTAGCTCTTTGAAACTGTCTTCAGAATATTTGCACCGCCAACAATACGTATATCTATTGGTAGTTACTCTAAGTAGAAGTCACTCTACTATGTCTTATACATATTGGCCTGTACTTGGTTAAGTATAAGTGCTTTACGACCATCTATTATTTGGCTAATTAATTTAATAAAACTAATTCTTTAATTATTTTATTACTACTTTATTTTATAAATGGTCTTTCTCACTTTTTCAAGTTTCTACCGGCCTAAAAAGGAAACAAAAACAATTAATTTAATTATTAAAAGAAGAACATTTCTGTCAACCAATAGCTGAGGATACTTAAGAGCACAAAAAGCATCATAACCCACCACTAAACTTTCAATTAAAAGAGTTCAATTTCTTTCACTCTCTCTCTCTTCTTGTTTTGTATTTTAGTTTTTAGTTTGTATGTTTTTCTTCCTTTTGTAGTGTATGTATACAAGGAAACGAGAGAGAGAAAGGCTGATTGATTTTCTTTACTTGAAAGTTTAGTGGGTTATAGCGATTTTTGTGCTTTTAACCTTCAGCTATTGGTTGAGGGACATGTCCTTTTGTTAATAATTAAATTAATTGTTTATATTTTTGTTTCTTGTTTAGGCAATTTGCAATAACCCCCTCAAATTATCTCTCTAATCTCAATTACCCTCTTAAACTTTTCTTCTTAGATTATTTGGGGTGTAATGGTATTTTCACTTGAGTTGAGAGTCACTTGTTCTACACGTGATACATAATCCATTCAAAATAATGTTCTAAATCGGTTAGAGGATGAAACCGTAACAATCATAAAGTTTAAGGTAGTGAATTGCGAGGTGTTAGAATTTAGAGGTGTAATTGAGATTAGGGTGATAGTTTGTGGGTGGTTATTGTAATTTATTTTTAAGAAAACAAAATCTAATAGCCAAAATTGTTTGAGCTAAGTCAAGTTGAGCCCTCTTTGTCTTCTCTTATTAAATGTGCCACCAAATATTGACCCTTTAATTATTAATTTAATCTTAACTAATGGTTATAATAACTTAAAACAAACAATCTTATGACCTAATCTTTTTCTGCAATATAGGTTCCTAAAATCTTGCTCTTCAATCTTTTGCTCTTCCAACCAATTCCCGAGTAAAATATCCAGTTCGTTTGCAGTTTTCTTCATATATAGCTTTCTCATGTCCTCCCATATCCAAGAACCCAAGGTAGGGAATGGCATCGGACAACACAAACAACCGTCGTAAATGGAAGAATTCGCTCACAGCCTTTTGGCAACGGCCGTGCCTCTTTGTCATCAGCCTCTACGCTAGTTGAAAACTGGTACCGCTTTTCAGCAATCATGTTTAGAATCATGTCCCCGAACCATTGTTTCGGATCCCCACCAAAATTTGGTCCGACACGTTCTTCTTCTTTGTCCAAAGTTTGTATAGCCCTTCTAAGAAGGTCTCAACTTTAGTGGCTCGAACATAGGAAAGAAGGTTAAGCCGAGTGTTAGATAGTAGCTCTATGGTTGTTATTTTATGTAGTTCACGCCAATAAGGACCATAGGGTGCGAATCGAACCATGGCATGATTATAGCCAAGTGCAATTTGAGGCTTCAAGTTTTGGGCGGCGAGGATACGGCGACGTCATTGGTGGTGAAGCACTCCTAATTAGCCGTCTCCCAACTGTTCAACACCGAAGCTTGCTGCAGCCCAAGCTGGACAGTAAACAGTGAGCGCGTACTTGTCTCCCAAGGCGCCCAAAAGTTTCGTGTTTAGGCTCATCTCCTCCCAGCAAGGAAGGTGACCCGTCATTGGTCATGCATGCAATTCGTATAAAAAATTAGTAATTAATTTTATTATTGTAAAAAGAAAAAAAAATACCTGCATCAAATTTCAAACTTCCAATTTCAAAATACAATCTTCGCATCAAGCGAAGGGAAACAGAAACGGTTTTTCTTATATAATTCACTTTTGAATAGGAAAAGAAAATTAACAGCGGCCGAGGATGGGCAATCCTATGAACATTGAACATTGGCCTTTCTATGCGATTTTGCTGTCAGTACTATAACCGACAAAAGCCAAGCCAGAAGATAGAGAAAATATCTGTAGGAAGAAAGTTTTTTCAAAGATGTTGAAGCAGCCGTCAGGGTTGAAAGAAACAAATACGACAGTACTGTCTGTTCAGAGTGTTTCAAATGTGGTTTAAAAATTAATTTAATTTAATAAAATTATTTATATTCTTTTTTTCTGCACTCTTATTCTAAAAAAATTTTCCCGCTCAATTGTGCATCACCCGACCGAATGAGAGTTGGGGGAGGCCAAGTGGAAGAGCATCTCGTAAATGGACACAGCCTTTTGGCTGCATTCTACGCCTACAGGTTTAGAATCACTTGTTTCTTTTGGCTCAAAGTTTGTATAGCCCTTCTAAGAAGGTCTCAACTTTAGTGGCTCGAAATAGGAAAGCCGAGTGTTAGATAGTAGCTCTATGGTTGTTATTTTATGTAGTTCACGCCAATACCATAGGGTAAGAATCCAACCATGGCATGATTATAGCTGCTTTGCTTCAAGTTTGGGCTACGGCGACGTCATTGGTGGTGAAGCACTCCTAATTAGCCGTCTCCCAACTGTTCAACAGCAAAGCTTGCTGCAGCCCAAGCTGACAGTAAAGAGTGACCGTACTTGTCTCTCAAGGCCCCAAAAGTTTTGTGTGTAGGCTCAGCTCCTCCCAGCAAGGAAGGTGACCTATTATTGACCACGCTTGCAATTCGTATAAAAAATAGTAATTAATTTTATTATTGTGAAAAGAAAAAAAATACTTGCATCATATTTTCAAACTTCCAATTTCAAAATACAATCGTCGCATGAAGGGATGGGAAACAGAAACCGGTTTCTCTTATATAATTCATTTTTGAATAGTAAAAGAAATTAACAGCAGCCGAGGACGGACAGTCCTATGAACATTGAACATTGAACGCGTTTTGACTTTCTATGCGATTTTGCTACCAGAAGATAGAGAAAAAATTGTGGAAAAAGTTTTTCGAAAGATGTTAAAGCAGCCATCAGGCTTGAAAGAAACAAATACGACAGTACTGTCTGTTCAGACTATTTCAAAATTTTGGTTTTTATCAAAATTTAGTTAAATAAATAAAAAATTTTTTCTCTTATTAAATTATCTCTTTATAATTATTTTTTTCCACTTTTTTTCACCGATTTTATAAATAAAATTTTAAATTTTATTATTTATAAAATAAAATTTTAATCACCCTAAAATTTTAATTTACAGACAACCTAATAAAAATAAAAAGAGTTCAGTGCTCACCTGCCTAGCCTGCACTCTTTTCGTTTTCTTTTCCCCCACTTGCGCCTAATACCCTCTCTCCTCACGCCTCTATCCTCTCTGTACTATCTCTGTTTTCTCCAGCTTCCAAGTACTGCTCGATGCGCCGGCTAAGATCCTCTTGCTTCTGTCACCAAGCTTTGGCCGGTGTGTTATTTGGACTGAATCTTTTTTCTAGAAGATAGTGGATGATTTATTCTATGATCAACATGGTATCCTTCAGGACGGTAGACGGACTAGAAAATGATGTACCCAATCACCCTGCGGCCTGCACAGACATAATTGATTGCCGTGGACGCCGTCACAAAGATCATAGAGCCAAAGAATGAAAGAAATTGATCTACAAATTAACTTCAAATAAGATCATTTGAATTTAGTGGAGATCTCTTAATACTTATCCGTTAATACTTGAATGAACAGGACCGTGGCAATTATGAAGGTAGCCACTTTGAGCACGCTCTCTTGGACGACACGTTATCTATAAAAACAAGAGATGAACTGACATGTTTCTGACCACGGCACGGCCTACAAAAGGGGTTGGAAAGGAGCTACTCCCTTCTATCAATTCAGAAACAATAGAAGAAGCCAATATGCTCTTGCCTGACGTCGAATCTCCGGTAACTGTACTGGCCGCCATTTTGGCCTTGTTTCTGTTTCCTTTCTTTCTGCTATGGATATCAAGAAGAGTACAAAAAACTGCTCGTCAAAAGACACTTCCACCAGAAGCAGGAGGAGCGTGGCCCGTGATTGGCCACCTCCACACTTAGCAGGGTCACAATCGCCCCACACTACTTTGGGTAATATGGCGGACAAATATGGACCACTTTTCACTATCTGGTTCGGCCATCATCGTACTCTGGTTGTAAGTAGTTGGGAAATAGCCAAAGAGTGTTTCACCACCAACGATAAAGCCTTTGCTAACCGTCCGAAAGCTTTAGCAGCAGAAGTCATGGCGTATAAAAATGCCATGTTCGCGTTCAGTCCATACGGTTCGTACTGGCGGCAAACGCGCAAAATCGTCATTCTCAAAGTCCTCTCCAACCCCCGTCTTGAGATGTTCAAACACGTTCGGGAGTCCGAGGTAAGTACATTCATAAAAGAGATATACCAATTGTGGGCTAAGAACAACCAGGTGTCGGTGGAGATGAGGAGATGGTTCGGCGACATAACGTTAAACGTGGTTCTTAGGCTGGTTGTAGGAAAGCGATTTGCTAGGAATGTAACAAAGGAGGAGAATGGAGGAAATGATCGGTGTCGAGAGGCTTTGAGAGATTTCTTTGATTTATTCGGAGAATTCGTGGTGTCAGATGCGCTTCCATATCTAAGATGGTTGGATTTGGGAGGATACGAGAAGACCATGAAGAAAATTGCTAAAGAATTGGATCAAGTAGTTGAAGGATGGCTACAAGAGCATAAACAAAGAAAAATTTCCGGTGAGGCCATGAAAGGACACTCCGACTTCATGGACGTGATGTTGTCCACTGGTACAATGGATGATGAGACTTCGAGTTACGATGCTGATACAATCATCAAAGCTACGTGTTTGGTACGCTTTCCATAATCCTACAAACTTCTACACAGAAAGTCAAAATTCCAAAATTTTGCTCTTTTGCTGACATTATGATGGTAAAATTTTTGTTACGAAGTTCACGACAGTTTTATTTGATCTACTGTTATTATCAATCTTCTATAAGATTCTGTGTCCAATTTCTGGAGACATAGTACACAAAATGGTGATTTTAAGAAAAAGAAGCGGTGGATTTTCAAGATAGTGGTCAAAGTTTGTGAAAATGTTTGAGCAAAGTAACTTTTCCTTTTCCTTGCCGTTGGATGAAGTAACTTTAGCCGAAAAGGAAGTATGTCCCGTCCAAATAAATGCCAGTTCTCCATTCAAAAGCAAGCGGTCAAATATTCCAAAATACAGCCGTAAATGCGTACCTATCAGAATAAAAAGCAGATTGCTCTTAATTGTGTGTGTAAAGTCGGAGTTAGCTAGAATAAGATCCTTTCCTGACACCTTAAATCACTAATCGTATTAAAACTTTTAACTGATTGAACGAATTAAATTGAGTTTTAAACTAAGGCTCCCTTACATGTAAAACTACTATTTTAAGTCAATTTTATTAATTGAAAATTTTTCAGAAAAAAATCATTTTTGAGTATTTAATTATTTTTTAAAAAAATATTTTGTGATGTCACCTTAAAAAAATTTGGCTTTTGAAAATTTTGAACTTATTTTATTTTCTAAAAAATAATAAATCTTTTCACATTGAAATTAAAAACTTTTTATTTGAACTTATTTTTAAGTGCTTCTCAAATATCTCTAAAATAAATTACAAATTACAAAAAATTTATTCTACAACGTCCAAACAACGCTAATGTTCTAACGTTAGTAAAGTTGAGGGAAAACTTAACCAGAAAATGTTTTAATTTGAAAACAGCAGTCCCAATATTTTAATTTTTTTTTTTTTTTTTTGTATGTGATATTGATATGTCTTCAATTATATATGTGGTAGGAGATGGGCATGATTCAAAGAAGCTGAAAACCTGTACGTGTATTATAGGGCAATTATAGATTGGGGCTGAAATATCTGAAATATAGGCTTCAAGCATGTTAAGGAGGACATCTTAATTTCTCTCTCTCCGGTGGGACATAAATATACATATTCCAAAAGCACTGAAATCCAAAACATAGCAGTTAGTAGTTACGTTTCGCATTCTCTTTTGTGGTTTTTTTTTTTGCAGGGCTCATCCTAGCAGGTACAGATACCACAACAGTGACATTGACATGGGCTCTCGTCTACTACTTAACAACCCTAAGACCTTAAAGAAAGCCCAAGAAGAATTGGATCTCCATGTTGGTAAGGAGAGGCAAGTGAGAGAATCGGACGTGAAAAACCTTGTCTATCTCCAAGCTGTCCTCAAAGAAACAATGCGTTTATATCCTGCCGGGCCACTTTCTGTGCCGCACGAGTCTATTGAGGATTGCACTTTAGCAGGCTACCATGTCCCATCAGGCACGCGGCTTCTCGTTAATCTGTCCAAGCTTCATCGAGACCCACATGTGTGGGTGGATCCAAACGAATTTCGGCCAGAAAGATTCCTTACAACCCACATGGAAGTTGATGTTCGAGGCCAGCATTTCGAATTGATACCCTTTGGAAGTGGTAGAAGAATGTGCCCCGGAATCTCGTTCGCGCAACAAGTTATGCACCTCACATTGGCTACCTTATTGCACGCCTTTGAGATTACCACCTCGTCGGATGAACCAGTGGACATGACTGAGAAAGTGGGACTTACCAACCTAAAAGCTACGCCACTTGAAGTTCACCTTACGCCTCGCCTTCCAATTCAAGCATATGGATAATTTGACTTGATGTTAACTAATGAAGATGATAGTACTACTAGACTCCACGACTAGTCCGTATATGCCTGCTATTCTAGCTAGATGTCAATGTGTGCTAAAACTAAGGGATCATCAAAAATATATATATATATATATATATATATATATATATATGGGAAGTTTATAAAAGATCTTATTTGTTTCGATAATTTAAGTTGAACGTTGTTTCTTAGAACTTTTGAGTACCTGATCATAAGAGAACCCTAAACACATGCAAACTATATTGTGGATCGTGTAAATACCATACATGAAACTCCAAGCACTTCAAGGTTGGAATATCACTCAATGCCTTACTAAGCAGGAAATAACTGATCAAAGGTTCCAAAACTTAAAAGATATTATTCGAAATGAAAGGTGCATTGTGCCCTATTACGTCCAAGGCTTTTTGTGCCTTACTTAGAGAAAACACATGTAAAAAGCGACCAAAGGAAAAAGGGGGAGGGAAGGGAGAAGAAAACAGTTGTAAAGGAATGGACCAGATTAATAAACTTAATTTTTTCATTATTTTCTTACTCCTTGATCTATAAGTGGTCTTTCCCACTTTTCTAGGTTTCTACCGCCGCGACCGTGGTAATGGGAAACTTCGGCTTTAACACAAAAATGTGAATGTTAAATGTCGCAAGGAGGTACTGCACAAGCTTGGGCTGGTTTATTTCCCAGGGGGATAGGTTGGTTTACCCAAGGCTCTCTAAATTAGGCGGTTCTTCGACACTTAGGCTGGCCTGCTGCTATTAACCCATGATTCACGCCACATCTGACGACACTTTACAGGCCCAAATGCCTCGATTCAAAATCCCAACCATTATTCAGAAAAAGATTTCCTAAACAGGGCTTTAATCAGCCCTTTCCTTCAATTCCTGGGTTGGATTCCCTCTAACCAGGATAGGCTGTGAGCAAGCCCAAATTGATTCAACGGACATCCTTAAACTAATCTGCCCCAACAATATCGATTCAAAACCCCAACCGTATACCGAATGGAAAAACGTTACAAGATTGTCACAGTACGGCTAATGGTCCCAATGGAACCCAACAAATTTTACCGGCCCGACCAATATGTGCCTTTTGCTTGATAGGCTGAACCCATTAAAATGGACCCCACAACCCTCTTCCATTTTTTGTAGGGTGTTCCTCAAGCTTTCACTCGTATCAACCTGAGCATCGGAGGGATTTGAGATCCCAAACATGAGTAAAAAACTTGCGAGTGCCACTGCCAAAGGTACAATCCGATTCCGAAGAGCAAAAGATGCTCCGGGCACGCTCTTTTACCACTTCCAAATGGGAACAATGCATACTGTTTACCCAAAACATCAACATCCTTGGGGGTGTGAAATCTTTCGGGCGTGAATTCGAATGGATCCGACCATCCACGTTTCATATAGAAAATTAAAAATAAGTATGAAAAAAGAATTTACGAGGCATCAGTATATTGCGAAAGTAGTCTCGCTCTTTCGTTATTGGGGGGACCCATGAAAATAACGTTTGCTTTGAGTGGATGTGGAGGTGGACGTCGTCTGCATCTGAAGTATATCACAGTCTCCTGAGATAATTCGTAGCCCATCAGAGAGGGTCTTCTCTGGCTCTAGGTAGAACAATAGGTCACCATGTTTATACCTATATTCTTTCACAACTGCTTCTACCTCTATATATGATAGGCAGTCGTAGTCGTAAGGATCTGGGTGCATAGCCATCTTCCCATCAACATATACGCACCCACCATTCGACCTGTCAAATCTATCCCCATAGTGGATCTTAAACACAAAACAATCTGACTCCATTGGGACCTGTCACAATCAGAACATAACATAGTGAGACGATATATATTGGGCATTCTATTCCACTAGCATGAAAAGGTTGTTGGTTAAATGAGGAGAACCCCCTCTATATCCAAATATGTCCCTATGTTTTGAATATCAATAAGCTTTGTGCTACCATGACTATGGAGGTCAAATAGTCAAGAGATATGATCTAGAAAACCCATCACTTTTAATGTACCTTGGCGTGAGTTATTAGTACCTAATTTGAGAGGAACTGTTTAAGTTCTGGGCATGTGCTAAGGAGTGCCTTTAATGTACCTTGGTGTGAGTTATTAATACCTAATTTGAATATCCGTGAGCACAAAAATTAAAGCTTATGTATTCTATTAATTCACTTTCAAATATTGACAATTCTCGACATCTTTGACTTCATAATTGTTCGAGTTGTGTGAGATAGGAAGATTGTACAACCTTAAAATAATCAAAGTGCATAAACACCCAGTTAAAAAAAAAAAAAAGTAATACAACACAGCAAGTGCGAGATGCAAAAATTATACCAAGAAAAAGAAATCGATGCAAAATCTAGACAATTTTAGTAGCAGCATGCGTTGATAAGAACATATGACAAAAATTCATACAGCTTTAACCGAATACTTTGGAAACCTTGATCCTTCAGATGAATGATAGTACGAATTCCCCTAAGAAGAAATTAGGTCCACCACCTAAAAAGAACGCTCATCAAAGTGGACTGAATACAATTAAGGTACTACTGTACAATTAAGGTGTCATTCATCTCAATTACCATGGAGGAGTAATCAAAGTTGAAGATACAAGGGTTGTGAAAAGCTAGGCTGTCACCATGAGGAAAAACCATAACCTGAATACAGAGACTGTATGGATAATATAAGTCACTCAATCCCCACTTGACAGCCCCTATATCCACAATACACACACTCCAAAGCTTTCCCTTCCCTTAGGTGCTCCGGTACTTGGCACACAAAAGTTGTTCCAAAGTTGTGATCCCTTAGCTGTATGTAATGCAGGCAGCACAGACGTTCATATCCTCACTGCAAATAAAAAAAGTCAATGGAAATTATTTAAAAACTGTAAAGGATCAAATAGGCCCCACCTCATCCATTAAAACATTCATGTCAAAGCATATCCAATCAGTAAATTAATTGGGACAGATTCATTTCAACAGAAAGAGATAATGTGGAGTTTATTTAGGTCTAAAATTACTAGTAAGGATAAAAACTTACCTCATCATGTTTCAATTTCCAAGTTATTTAAAGCATGAGTAGTTTGAAAGTCCAGCACTACAAATTTGACAAGCACAACATTAGAAAGTTCCATATTCGCTTGACTTTTCAAGTGTCAAACCTTTTTCCACTTTTTAATAGGTTGTGATCTGCATAGCCTTGCTCCGAGCAGAACATTAGGTATCTCTATTAATCTTTTAAGACCACATGTTTCACCAAACTCAAAGGTGACAGAGCAAACTAACTTGGTAATGTGATATTACTTCCACAAAGTTTTAACATTAATTATTTTAATAAGCCTCAAGGGGATATTTTAGTGAGCCATACATGCAACAGTTTGTGAGAAAGTGCAGACTGCGTGAGTAACAAAAAAAAAATCTGTTGTTTAGACTAAGACCCATGTGCTTTACAGAAGACCCATTAGCTTTGGACCCATGTGTTTTACAGAACAAGACTTGTAACCAGCATGTGCTAACAAAATGATAAAATTTCAGCCAATGAACCAGGGGACCACATGTTGTCAGCCATAAAATACAGGTTGCAATATACTATACAAAATTGTCCCAATCACTTTTGGACCACTTAAAACGCCTATAAATACCAATCCAACATCAAACATCTAAAACACCTACTAAATGAAACTTCAAACAGTTGCTGCTGAACACATTAGATGAGGGTTGAAAGCTATATAGGCTTACCGTTGAATCTTCTTCTCCTTCAGATTGGATTTGGTATTCGTCTAGGGCATGATAGAACTTATTTGGGATTTTGCCTTCCAAATACCTTTGATCTTGCCAAATTAAATGGGCTTTTGCCGAATTGAATGGGGTTCTCCAGAGAGCACGAGCGAAGAGGTTTTGCCTAATTGAACTCTCTTTCGGGCTTCTACAGAGGGCACAAGAGAAGAGATTTTGCCGAATTGATTTCGGGCTTTTATAGAGGGCACGACAGCACTTCGGGGATTTTTTTCTTCCCTTCTTGGTCTAGGGCACGATAGAGCAGGTTTCTTCATTCATTTTGTCTTTGTCTAGGCATGAAAAAAGCAAGGGCATCAAGGTTATCCATCAATCACTTATCAAGGGCAGTTTTGTCCTTTCAAGTGGAATAGAGATAGGTGTGATGCACATGGACGAAAAACCGTTTCATTTGACAGAGAATATAGACTGGGGGCGAAGATTGACAGGTTTTAAAAGATAGGGGTCTCAAATTGTTGGATTGAAAATAAGGGTAGCAATTGATTTTTGCCTAAACATAAGAGGCTAACTATGGCGTTACCCTTTTATTTTAATAACACCTGTAGCACTACCATTAAGTGAAACAAATTTCCTGTTAAATCTCCCTAATAGGGCTAGGTTTGGCCACCCAATTTGTTAACAATCAAATCTAAGTGACTAAAAAGATTTTTTTTTTTTTTTTTTTAAATCCTGTGAGCTTTTTAGTCACTTAGATTTTGTTTTTTTTTTTTTGAAATACAGTGAGCTTTTTCGCCTGTAGATTTTGACCACTTTAAACAAATAATTATTCGATTTTCAACTTAATCATAAAGGTCTTTGAGTCTATAATTTTTGTCAAATTAAGAAGTCATTCTCTTAAAATTTCATTTCCAAAGTTAACAATTCACACATTAGTTCCTATCATGAGTTACATAGCACCTAAAATTAAAATCACATGACAAGTGTCAATTTTTTTCCCTAATTTTTGTATTTGAAAATAATTTCAATAATTTAGTTCATTTTATTTTTTCATAAACAAAAAATTAAAAAAGAAAACTTCAAAGAGATATAAGTTATATGATTGTAATTTTGCGTGATATGTGTCAACATATATTGAAGTGACGTGTGAATCGTTAATTTTATAGAACACCGTGAGCGAAAATATATTTTCCTAATAACTTACAAGAGACAAAAGGGATCCGCACATATTTGAAACTCTCAGCTGCAATCAATTCTTTGACATCACCTAAAAGCGTACGGATCAATAATTACTTGAATTGTGTGTAACGGAGAATCGGACAAGCATGTAGATTAATCGTGATGAAACTAGTATGATAATTTGGTCATAAAAAAAAAAAGGGAACTGGCCGCACTTTATCACACGCACAGACTTAAAAAAAGATATATAGTAATTTATATCAACTATGCTTCATCTCAACTACTCTCATCCACCTGCGCCCGCGTCCCATGCGCCTCCCAAGATTTTGTGATTTTTTTGTCTGATTCATGGGTTGTATTGCCCGTGTAAGTAATCAATTAATCCTTTTAGATGCTACAGATTGCCGTAGAGTCTCTATGACTTAGATGCTATAGTTTGGCGTAGAGTCTTTATGACAATAAATGAGGATTGATAGAATATCATAACGGTATACCTAATTTTATTCACAGTACTTCAAATGCGCTTATATGAGTTTAATAATTGACGCACCTTACTCTTAAGTATATTTTGCAGAGGCTATTTGTTATCCTTGAGGGTGCAACGGGAAATATAGTCAAGCAACGCTTTCTCAAAGACTTGGGAGAGAAGTGAGAAGAGCTATAAATGTAATTTGAAACATAAATATTTCAATAAGGCCTTGACCCCTCAACATGTCAAAAGTAAAGCTCCAGCAGATGTTAATTTGGAGCAATTTTAAAATTCAGTTGATTTTTGGTACTCTGCTGTAGGACCTTATTCTAGTAAGTTTCTAAGCTTCGAAAAAAAGCACACAAATTTGCAGTTTATAGTAACATATGCACCTAACTTCGACAATGCAATCAATTTGCTGTTTCAAATATTTGCCTACATATATTAAGATCGCAACTATTTACTAAAGAACTTCAAAATGAGTAACCTGTTTTTGCATATTAGGATTTCTGATTTTGTGTTACCAAATCATAATCATATAAGATATCAAGATTTTATGGCCTCCTAAGCAGCTTCATGCATGCATAGTTTGTCAACAAGAATACCAAACCACAAATTGAACCCCAAACTATCAAAAATCAAATAAATGCATCATGCTCCAAAATCAGTACAGATTTTTAGTTTAGGTGTCTACAGATAACATAAACAACTCAAAGAAAGATCCTGTCAACATATAAACAGTTCACATTCTTGATGCAGCAGTCTGTTGGAAAATTTCTATATTACCTTATAACTGTTCAAAATTTTATCTTTTTATTTGAACCAAGTAGAATTTATTTGAACCCCATACCTTCAGAATTTAACTCATAAAGGGGGGAGAGTTCGGGACTTAGGCTTTTTCAAAAGGGGGAGAGAGAACGGTGAGTTTTGGGCGTGTCTCTGGTCCTTTCTCCCTTTGGCTTTGATGATCACGTCACGCTGTTTTACCACTTCGAAATGGGACCAATATACATACTGTTTACTCAATATCCTTGTGGCCCTGCGGGATGTGTGAAATCTTTCGGGCTTGAATTCCAGTGGATATCCGACCATACACGTTACATATAGAAAAATTAAAAATAAGTATGAAAAAAGAATTTACAATGCATCAGTATATTGCGAAATTAGTCTCGTTCTTTCATTATTGGGGGACCCATGAAAAAAACGTTTGCTTTGAGGGAATGTATTTGGAGGACCAAGTCGACTGCGGCAATTGTCAATATATTTGAATAACCCAAGCAAGAAAAATTCAATTGAGAAAATAAATATAACAAAATTAAATTAAATCACAATGGGTCAGTATTGTTGATAAACTTGATCTTAGCTATATAAAATTGAGCCAGCCCGTATATTTCTTGATTGTCTATAATACTCATTTAACTTACATACCCGAAAAAAAGAAGCAAAGAAAACAAAGGAAAAAGCAGGGGAACCCCTCCCCTGCCTCACTATGTTGCTTCTCCATTGCACATGATAGGGGTTTGTGTGAGGCAAATTTTTCATTATAATTTAGTATTGGTGTTGGGTAATATGCTAGATTTATTTGGTTTATACAATTTGCATGTGAAAAAATCGCTCATTTCCATGAAAGGGGTACTTAACTCTATGAGCTGCTCTCAAGACACGTCGTATATACATACTCCTCTTGTCCTAGAATACTACAGCCCGTGAAGGGTAGATCTGATCCCTTGAGAGAACCACTGAAATATTGTATGTTTTTTTGCTTGATCCCTTTATTGTTTACTGAATTACCGTGCGTTTTTGCTTACTGATTGACATTGTTAAGGTTTGTTAATTGTAAGTTAATTTGTCTTCAAAATGAGACTAAAGTACCTGACAAAAATAAAAAGTATTCTGAAATTAATATGAATGGGTAAATCATAAGCTTGTTAAGTATTCTATGATCAACCACTTAAAAATACTAAAAGAGGAGAAAACACTTGTATTCTCTATTTTTTAAATAAATATACTTTTTAAATTTCAGAACCTTTTACTATTCAAAAGTTAGAGTTTTAAGAAAAATTTTAGAATTTTGAAAATTAAGTTGAATCTTGAATTTTTTTAACCCTATCAAATGTGTCATTAAATTTTATTCAAACTAAAAGTGATAGGTTCATATTAAATATTCATAGCCAAAAATTTGTATTTCAAAGTTTTTAGAGGCTATAAAATAATTTGAGGGGATATTTTTTAAAATTTCGGAAAGGTTAAAAATATATTTTATCAAAAAATATCATATGGACAAAGGAGGAGGGAGGCAATCACTGCCCCCTCCCACCGCCACTGGTCATATCGAGGATGGGAAACAGAAACCGGTTTTTCTTTTTCTTTTTTTAATACCAGTTTTTCTTTTTTATTTCACTTTTGAATTGAAAAAGAAAAATAACAGAGGCAGAGGACGGACGGACAATCCAATGAACCTTGCCTTCCTATTCTAGATGTGGCTGTCAGTTAATTACTACCGACAAATCAAAGCCGATAGAGGAAAAGATTCGGTTAAGAGACATGCGTTTCAATTCTCGATGGAGCTGTTAATCAACGACCGACAAAATCAAAGCTCACAGGCAAAAAGATTCGGTCCACCTCGATCAGAATTGAAAAGAAACAATATTTATTTAACAAAGAAAAAAAGAGAGAAACAATATTAATTCCGACGGGTGGTGATGTTTGCGTGAGAATATGACATAGTGGTGCAATGTTGGGTGTTTTTTTTTTTTTTTTTTTTTTTTTCTGAAAGGTTTAAATGCAACTCATGCTTACGTGGTTTTTGGGCTATAATCATTACGTAGGAGAGATATTGGCGCGAATTACAGATATGCCTCATTCATGTTTAGTGACATGTCATGAATGGGGTGACGTGGCAGATGATTGGACTATTAGCATGATATTCGTGGGTCTAGAAGACACGTATCATTATTTTATTAGTGTTGACATGTTTGTTTTTATCACGTTAGAACATACCGTTAAATATTAAAACGGCATATAGATAGAGGAACATATTGTGAATTTAAGTTTTATCTCAAGTATATATAAAAATGACTTTTTTTTTTTTTTATCATAAGACATATTTGTAATTTTTACATACCACAAAGATATGGTATGCATTTAAACCTATTTTTTAGTCATAGATTTCTGTAGGAGTTTATGATTAGGAGCAGATCTGAAGAATCATGGGCATATTCTGGACTGGACTGCACGTTGGAAGTGGAAGGCACTCTGTTTCATGTGGAAGTCAGCTTCTACCTCGTTCAGCAAGAATTAGTTGCCTGCTCAAATTTTAGGATCAGCAAGAATTAGTTCTCTTTGCAACTTTAAAATTTTTTACGAGATGGGATCACAAATTCATGTGCAAAATATTGTTTAGAGATTCGGGGGGGAATGAAGAGGGATTCGGGAAAAGAATAAA
This sequence comes from Morella rubra, assembly GCA_003952965.2. Classification (NCBI taxonomy): domain Eukaryota; kingdom Viridiplantae; phylum Streptophyta; class Magnoliopsida; order Fagales; family Myricaceae; genus Morella; species Morella rubra. The sequence goes on from CM025851.1 coordinate 29,329,302, forward strand.
ACGCGAGAGGTGTGTTACGAGATGATAAGAAGTGAAAAAAGTCGGGTCGGATAAGAGAGCATCAATAACTGACAAAAAATAATAGTTTATTTCAATTAATTTTGTCTTCCATCGTTAAGTAATGTGGCCGGTTATCATCCATTGGATTTATTTTAAAGCTCGGTGTTTATAAAGGACGTTTGTTTGTCCAATTTTTTGAAGGTCCAAAATTTTCACCACACTAAACATATTTCACAAACCTCAATAAACTTCACACTTTTACACACACACTTCACACTTTTCACAAACCTCAATAAACTTCAATATTTAAAAGATTCTCAAAATTTTGAGAATATTCTTCAAAATTTCGGTAAACAAACGCCCCCATAATAACTTTTTGAAAAAGTTTCTTTGGACTGAATATTTTTCTCAAAAGATAGAGGATGATTTATATATATTCTACAGTGAATTAGATGGTAGAATTTAGAGAAAGATTATAAACATAATTATTAGACTTTACTTTATTTAATGATATACGTATCTATCAATATAAAAATTTAGATAATATAAATCTTATAATGAAATTTATTTATTGTGTCTGTTCTTTGAATTATATTATGTAATTTTAATAGAGAATTGTAAAGGATCTAAATTCAAGGATAAATGTAAAGAAATTTATCTGCAAACTTTAGATAAGATCGTGGAGATCTATTAATACTTTTCTGTCAATGCGTCCATTTTCGTCATCTAAAAACTGCATGATTGAGAAGATGTGTCGGGGCAGGGTGTTACACATGTTAGGGCAGATGTGCCGGGCCGGGTGTACCTTTTGTTTAGCAGATTAAGATCAAAAAATAAAAATAAAAAAACAAAAGAAAGAAGCTTCACGGAAATTCCGCAGAATAGAGAATGCAGGGAAATCCCTCCTCACATAGCATAGAGATCATTTTGAGAGACTAAAGAAATTGATCTACAAACTTTATATAAGATCGTGGAGAGATCTTTTAATAATTTTCTGTCAATGCGTCCATTTTCTTCATCTGAAGACTGCATGATTGAGAAGATGTGTCGGGTACAGTTGAACGTTAGATATCTACCAAACCTTCCACAATCTGATTCGCCAAAATTGACTTTGGACCACATGTTACCTAATTAAGCTATGCCACTGCTGGAATAATAATTGTTGTAGTTCTGTCCTAATTCCTACTATCTTTCAGGTAGGTTCAGAACGCTCGGCTATTCCGGTAGGTGCATGGCCTACAATTGGTTAATATTAGCACCCAAAAAACCATAGTAATACCGGCTAATGCCGTAGTAGTACTCTTTTCGTCCCCTGATTGGCCCGGGTGTTCGTCAAGATTTCCGATTTGTTCAAGAAGGTAAAGAATATGAATGATAATGGTTTACAGTCTCAGCTAACGGCCTTGTCATTTTCCTTTTTGGAATATTAGGGATTTGAAAACAAATATATATGGTTTAGGTAAAGATTTACCGAAGACAGTGTGGACAGTGGTGGATTTTGGCACATTGAGAAGAACTGATACCGTGTGAACACCGGTGGATGAGAACACCACGTGGTTTTTGGCACATTGAGATGAACGGACGTTTGTTGACCACGGCTGCACAGACTATACAAGGGGCTGGAAAGGAGCTACTCCCATTTATCCATTCAGAAACAATAGAAGAAAAGAAGCCATTATGCTCTCGCTTGTCGTCGCATATCCGATAACTGTACAAGCCGCCATTTTGATCTTGTTTCTGTTTCTGTTCTTTCTGCCATGGATATCAAGAAGAGTACAAAAACCTGCTCGTCAAAAGGCACTTCCACCAGAAGCAGGAGGAGCATGGCCTGTGATTGGCCACCTCCACCACTTAGCAGGGTCACAATCACCCCACACTACTTTGGGTAATATGGCTGACAAGTATGGACCTCTTTTCACTATCTGGTTGGGTGTGCATCGTACTCTGGTTGTAAGCGGTTGGGAGATAGCCAAAGAGTGTTTCACCACCAACGACAAAGCTTTCGCGACTCGTCCAAAAGCTTTAGGAATAGAAGTGATGGCGTATAATTATGCCATGTTCGGATTCGGTCCATACGGTTCGTACTGGCGCCAAGTGCGCAAAATCATCACTCTCGAGGTCCTCTCCAGCCATCGCCTTGAGATGTTCAAACACGTTTGGCAGTCTGAGATAAATACATTCATAAAAGAGATATACCAGCTGTGGCTCAAGAACAACCAGGTGTCGGTGGAGATGAGGAGATGGTTTGGCGACATAACGTTAAATGTGGTTCTTAGGCTGGTTGTGGGAAAACGATTTGTTAGGGATGTAACCAACGAGGAGAATGAAAGAAATGATCGTTGTCGACAGGCGTTCAGAGAGTTCTTTGATTTGATTGGAGCATTTGTGGTGTCAGATGCGCTTCCGTATCTAAGGTGGTTGGATTTGGGAGGATACGAAAGGACAATGAAGAAAATCGCTAAAGAATTAGATCAGGCGATGGGAGGATGGCTGCAAGAGCATAAACAAAGAAACATTTCTGGGGAGGTGAAGGGACACTCCGACTTTATGGACGTGATGTTGTCCACTGGTATAGTGGATGACGTGACCTCAAGTTACGATGCTGATACAATCACTAAAGCGACATGTCTGGTACGCTTTCAAAAATCCTACAAACTTCTACACACAATTAAAGTCAGAATTCCCGAAGTTTTCTCCTTTTCTGAAACATGATGATTGTAATATTTTGCTGAGAAGTTCACGACAGTTATAATTGGTTTATTATCGAGATTATCAATTAATTAGACAAGATCCTCATCTGTTGCTTTTTAATTTTCTGAGTAAGTTAGTAATGATAATCCCTTAGATGGGTCATAGAAGATAGCAAAAGTCTGTCTATGATACTGATCCAATATTGTTAGTATCAGTCTTCTTTAAAATTCTTTGTCCAATTTCTGGAGATATATAGTACACAAAATGAAATTCCGATAATGAATTTTGATTCTATTTTTGTTATTTTCTTGCTGGAGTGTGCTGATGGTCTTGATTCTATGATAAGTGCTTTGATTCTTAAGAGAAAGAAGAGGTGGATTTTCGAGATAGTGCGCCCAAGTTCTTGAAAACGTTTTGAATAAAGTGACTTTTCCTTTTCGTAGCGTTCGATGAAGTACCTTAGCCGAAAAGGAATTAAGTCCGTCCAAATGCCAGTTGTCCATTCAGAAGGAAGCGGTAAAATATTAAAAACACTGCCTTAAATGCGCAAGAATAAAAAGCAGAGTTAACTTTTGTTTATGTTTTCTTTTTCTGCTTTAATTCTCTCTGTTTTCTTTCCTTTCCGTGCTTGCTGTGGTTTGTTGGCTGTTAGCTTGTACGGTGACTGTTTGGTTTGATGTGTACAGTTTCATATTTATAATGTTTGTTCCAAAAAAAAAGCAGAGTTAACTAGAATAATTAAGATCCTTTCTTTGCACCATAGATCATGGACTTAAAGTGATAGCGTTTTGCTTCTTGAAAACAGTTTTAGCTAACCGTCGAATTCTCTTTCTCTGGTTCGCTTTTGCAGACACTCATCGTAGCAAGTACAGATACGACAACAGTGACATTGACATGGGCTCTCTGTCTACTTCTTAACAACCCTAAGACCCTACAGAAAGCGCAAGAAGAATTGGACCTGCATGTTGGGAAGGAGAGGCAAGTGAGAGAATCGGACGTGAAAAACCTCGTCTATCTCCAAGCTGTCCTCAAAGAAACAATGCGTTTATATCCTGCCGGGCCATTTCTGTGCCGCACGAGTCCATTGAGGATTGCACTTTGGCTGGCTACCATGTCCCAGCAGGCACGCAGCTTCTCTTTAATCTATCGAAGCTTCATCGAGACCCACATGTATGGGAGGATCCAGAACGAATTTCGGCCAGAAAGATTCCTTACAACCCACCTGGATGTTGACGTTCGGGGACAGCATTTCGAATTGATACCATTTGGAAGTGGTAGAAGAAGTGTGCCCCGGAATCTCGTTTGCGCAACAAGTTATGCACCTCACACTGGCTACCTTATTGCACGCCTTTGAGATTACCACCTCGTCGGATGAACCAGTGGACATGACTGAGAAAGTGGGACTTACCAATCTAAAAGCCACCCCGCTCGAAGTTCACCTTACACCCCGCCTTATAATTGAAGCATATGCATAATTTGACCTGATGTTAACTAAAAAAGATGATTGTACTAGACATTACGACTAGTACATTATATGCCTGCTATTCTCGCTAGATGGTCATTGTTTGCTAAAACTAAGGGATCATCATTTATGGGAAGTTTATACAGTGGTAGTTTATAGTCCCCGATAATTAAGAAGAACCCTAAACATATGGCAAACTATATATACATGAAAGTTGTGGGGCTTAGCCGCTTAGGCATGTTATACTGGAAAAAATTGGAGAAGGAGACGCTTTTACTAAGGACACTTTACCCACAAAAGTAACTTACAAGAGACGTCTAAAAGGGGATCCGCACATATTTGAAACTCTCAGATACTATCAATTATTTGAAGCCACCCAAAAGCCTATGACTCGATAATTACCCAACTTGTGGGAATGTGAAATTGCACCATCCAGGATAATTAATTGCGGTGAAGCTCTAGATACCTTTGTCTCTCAACTATGCTTCCTCTTAAGTACGCTCTCTCTCTCTCTCTCTCTCTCTCTCCTTTCTCTCTCCAGCTGCTCTATGGCCTTTTTCACACGCACGGTCTCTCTTTTTTCACTCTTGGATTAATACATGGCACCAAGTACGTACCGTGGCAAATAGAAAGGTAGCCACTTTGAATAGCACCTCTTTCGGAGGACTGTAATAGATTTGTACGTGTGGAATCACTTCTTATTTGTCGAGTACTGACGTTTTGTTCTATCATGTTAGGATCCCTAGGTCCCTGACTATGACTAAGAAATAGTTCTTTAAATAACCAAGTGTGTTTCTTACACGGAAAAGGAGAGCATGGATATCTACTACACGAACTAGGCTTAGGTTGAGTGGACTTTTTATGAAGCTTTCCAAAGTTGAACGTTGGGCTTATCTTGGTGTACAAAATCAGTGCTAAAGCTACAAGACTAATGGGACATTTGTTTGACTGTAAGGCAAAATTATTTGGGCGTGTCGTCACTGCCTACCTCATTTAAGTATTAAACAATCTTTTCCCAATGTATAGAGATAATGTGGCGATTTTCGCAATCTGATTTAATTGTCGAACCTGTATTATCTACAACTCTTTTTTATTTTTCTTTTTTTGTGGTTGTATTATCTACAACTCTTGATTGTACTTGGCTTTTACTATTCAAAAATCTTCTAGCTAATGCCGAAGCAGTCTGTTCGTTCCCTGCGTGGTGCATCGCCAGTGGTGGATGGGAAGACTACGTGGTTTTCGGTAAATCTGATGATCTGAGTAGTGCCACGTTTCTTCACCAAGCAGCGCGGACTATACCAGGGGCTGGAACCCCTGGAAAAGAGCTACTCCCTTTTCTTTTCCAGAAACAACAGAACGGAAGAAGCAATTATGCTCTTGCCCGACGTCCCATCCCCGACAATTGTTCTGGCTGCCATTTTGGCCTTGTTTTCCTTTCTCTTCTTTCTGATATGCACATCAACAAGATTCCAGAAAACTGCTCGTAAAAAGGCACTTCCACCAGAAGCTGGAGGAGCGTGGCCGGTGATTGGCCACCTCCACCACTTAGGAGGCTCACAACTGCCTCATACTACCTTGGGTAAGATGGCCGACAAGTACGGACCACTCTTCACTATCTGGTTGGGCGTGCATCGTACCATGGTGGTAAGCAGTTGGGAGATAGCCAAAGAGTGTTTCACCACCAACGACAAAGCCTTGGCTAATCGTCCAAAAGCTTTAGCAATAGAAGTCATGGGGTATAATTATGCCATGTTTGGGTTTAGTCCATACGGCCCATACTGGCGCGAATTGCGCAAAATCGTCACTCTCGAGGTTCTCTCCAACCACCGACTTGAGATGTTGAAACACGTTCGGGCGTCCGAGGTAAGTACATCCATAAAAGAGATATATCAGCTCTGGGGTAAAAACAATGAGGAGTTGGTTTGGCGAAATAACGTTAAACGTGGTTCTCAGGATGGTTGTGGGAAAGCGATTTGCTAGAGACATAACCAAGGAAGAGAATGAAGGAAATGATCGGTGGGGTTCGGTTATGGTGCTGGGGGTTATTGGTGCTGGTTGCTGCTGGTGGACGGTCGAGATCGAATTTTCAAGATCCAAGGGATGAGAACACGCCACGTCAATTAATGAAATTTGACCCGCGGTTTGACCCATTTTACATATGACCCGTTTTTCTCCTAACCCAATTCCACGACCCAGAAAACCAATTCAAACCCATACCAGATCTGAAATTTTCCTTGCACAGCTCCAGCACCCAAGAGCCGCCCAGCTCCGTCGCCCCTTCCGTCGCGCCGCCCATCTCCGTCTGTGCCAGCTCCGTCGCACCGCCCATCTACGTCTTTTGCTCCAGCAATGAGTCTTGCGGGGTGGTGAGGGACAGTTTGAAGCTCATGGATCTGGAGGTGAAGTTTTGACTTAGAATTTCTCCAAGTTTTGCTCAAGCTTTTGTGGGCATCGTTCTTTAATTTTTTCAATTGACTTTGTTTGTCCTTCAGTCGAAGAGAAAATCCTGTCAATTGATAACATTCTCTACCCGAAAGAAGATAAGGACCAGCAAATCCTGCTCTACGCGTGTAGCAACTGCGGTCACCAGGTCATCTATCGCTCTCACATTGTGTTTTTTTTGGTTTTTGATTTCCTCGTCAAACACTAGCCTAAACTGATCTGCCGCTTCTATTTCATTTATTGTTCTTATTCGTGGGTTATTCAATACATTTTCTTGATTTGATGCTAGACCCATTGCTAAAACCTTGCTTTTATTTTTCTGGGTGCCTTTTTCTTTCTGGATTTAGACGTTTTTTTGGTTCCTTTTCGCAGTGGTTGTGCTTGTTGCTCAAATTCTTATGTTATGTTCTGTTTCTCGTATACCCTATGGAGAGTTAAATTTTCTTTCTTGTTATTCAGTTATCCATGGACATTATGGATGTGCTCTGAACTCTGAACTGAGTTAAATTTCTATATTGTTATTCAGTTATTCATTTATATTTTGTTTTCTTTGATTGGGGAGGAGGGTGTGAATAAATTGGAAAAAAGAAAAAGAGCTAAAGAAAAGAACTTGCTTGCGCAAGAGATTATCCTTAATGGGTCATATCCTATCCTATCCTTGCAACCTGGCAAAAAGTGATTTTGGCAAAAACACAATTAAATCCTATCCTCTAGGTGATTTGCCATTGCTGCAGGTTTGTAATCTTGCGATAGATCGTAAATATCAAGCATTAATCTTTTGAAATGGCTCCATAGACATACTTATGTCTTTACTACAAATGTCAATGTTGATTATGTGTTCTGAGATTAATCTGCTTGCTGTTGTAGGTATTGAGATACACTTCAGAAAATGTTTTTGTACCACTAACTGTAGGAGGTGGCATTAGAGATTTTACAGATGCAAATGGCAGGTATTTTTTGGAGTTATTTTTATTGCTAGTTCATTAGGATGATTATATGCTCTCAACTTCCATAAGAGTAATCTTCTTTAGAAAATGCCTTGGCTCTGTAGTTTAGAATAATTACTTAGCAACTTTTTGCTTGGATGATGCTTGATGAATAACTGGTGCCATCTTTCTCTTCGTGGACTAAGAGTATTTCATTTTGCAGATGCAGCATAAATCATAGATCCGCATCTAATTGGTTCTTAAAACCGAAAGAAAAAAACTCAATTTTTTTGGAAGATTGAGACTTCGGTTGATTTTTTGAGCAATTGTAATGGTGTAAATACTGTCACAAGACAATGATAGTGTTGTAGTGAGTGTGTAATTTCTTTTTTTTTTGCTGGCTTTGATGTTTAGAAGATCTCCCCCGCTTCCTTTCTCTGAAAATAACCTTCTTATATTTCTAAACAAGGTTAATGGTGGACTCTCAGGTCCACCAATTGGAGCTTATGAGCTTGCAAAAGCAGTTGAAGAGCTGGGAGTTGGAGAAATACTACTAAACTGCATCGATTGCGATGATGAGTCTAACTCTTCTTCTTTTAGCAAACCCAATTGTCCATTTTCACAGATGGTTATCTTAATTCTTTCACAGCGGTTTAAATACGCAGAAAGGGAATTCGATTCAGCGCAAGAGTTTCAGTTTGGCGTTGGACTTTGGACTTCTTCCCAGGGATATTAGCAATTTTTCATAAAAATTGAATAATTATGTACGAGAGTGAAGTCCCTTGAGACTATTTTTGAGTTGTAAATGTTTATGGTTTATATTTTTGTAATGTAATGAATTTACAATGTTCAAGTATACCCAAAAGTCAGTATACAACATATTACAAATATGTTCATCACAATTTGCAAGTTCATTTCAATAGATATTCATTGAAAGTCTTCCAAAAAGAAAAACGAAAAAATAAATTGGAAAAATAAAATAGAGAAAAGCAAAGCTTTACATTGAGTACATAACAAAGGTAATCGTCGAACTGTCTATTAGCAATTTCTTACATCAAAATGCCTGGGAGTTCACTCTGTACATAATTATTCAATTTTTGTGAAAAATTGCTAATATGCCTGGGAAGAAGTCCAAAGTCCACTCCAAACTGAAACTCGTGCGTAGAGGAGAATCCCTTCTGTGTATTTAAATCGCTGTGAAAGAATTAAGATAATCATTTGTGTTTGGACATAAGAATGGAGTGCCAAAATGAAGCCAATCATATGCTTTCCAATGGTTCATCTAGCAGTTGCAAACACTTATATGGGTTGGCGTAGAAATAGTCTTCTTCTTTTGGTTTAGTTGGAATGACAACTCTTTTCTTTGGGCTCCCCATCCGATCGGCATGAGTTTTTTCACGATAGAAGAGAAGTCATCCCAACTCAATGACCCTTCGGAATATTGATCAATCAAACCAACCAGAAGCTTCCTATCCAGTAGAATAGTCTTTTTAAATCCTAAAAACCTGAAATGAAAAATTATCAGAAAAATTATTTCTATGTGAAGTGAGGGGTATTAGATGCTCAGCAGCTATGATGGTCAGTAGATTTCTAATTGAAGTACTATACAATTCATCAATGAGAGGACATGACAAAAGAGGTATTAAAAGACCCAAAATCAATAGCCCAAGCGAAGTACTTGTGATTCAAGCAAGATAAAATTGCAGAAAGCTAGCTAGCTTTACCATCAATTTCATTTTACTTGCTTCACTTCCTTTTTCCATCTGAGGTACTGCTGTTTTTTCCCCAAGACAAGTGTTGGGACTAAAACATAGAAATTCTCGTGCAAGAGAACCAATGCTAGCAGTTTTAAGTCCCCCATTTCATTGCTCTCGGCTACATCAATTAAGCAACTGATTCATCTTGTCTTCCACACTCTCCATGACCCTGAAAATTCTATAGACCAAATACAAGGAAAACTACAAAAGATGTATGGAACGGGTGATAGGAAAAGGAGCAACTTCATTGATAAAGAAGCTTGCAAACTGATGATATGATAGAAAATGTAACCAAGAAGGCAAAAAGCAAGTCTTTCTATGTTTCTTAAGAATGGTAAATGGTCTAAAAGGAAAATCAAATGAAGTTATGAAAAAGCAAAACAAAACTAGTACCAATTCACAGGTAAAAAAATCTCAGATCTAGGACAAAAAGAAGAATAGACAAAACTTTTTTCTTATCTTTCTAGTATTTATTGTTCTGACATGTTAAACACAACTCTTGAATGTTACATCAGTGCAAGCTCATAAATTTTGATTCTATTCTGCGGCTCCTCCCACTAGTGCAAAAGCTCTCGTATTTTCATCTCGTAAAGTTAGCAATTGTCACAAGGCACAAGGATAAATATTTGAAATCAGTTATCCACTTTTTGTCAAAAAATGTTTAATAAGCATATACTTGGGAAACCATATTCATTGTTTTCTTGGCTTCCCCAAAACCACGCTTGTTCACCGCATAAAATAGAACAAATAATGCATAGGCATCAATAAAGAAATGATAAATCCATTTTCTGCCTAGAGAGCTACACTTACCTGAATTCCTATTGAAGACAACATGCGGACAGTGCTGAAATTTGAAGCATGCAGAGACACTGTTGCAGAACTTTGTGCTTTTTCACCATAGGAAGAATCTGTGAGTAGAGACACTGCCGATTTTAGCACGAGAATAATATTTCAAATATACTACAACCAACTCATCTTAATCCATTAACTAGAATACGAAGCGAGAAGCAAACCTCCACCAATAGAATCGGCAACCTCCATCAAATTCGCCATGGTCAACCCCACAAACAAAACAAACCCAAGTAAATGCCCGTAAGTAAGAAGAAAGCAAATGCAAGCAAAACCAAGCATAACCAAATCCATAAGTAAACCCATTGAATCGATCGAAATAAATTGGTTAATAGAGGAAATGAACAAAATTTCAAATCTTTTGGGGATCTTGAAACCTTTGGACGATGTTGAGCAACAGAGATGGGCGGCGCGTTGGAACTGGGACGGACAGACGGAGATGGGCGGCGGAGCTGGGTGGCTCTTGGGTGGAACTGGGCAAGGAAAAACTTTGATTCACGCAGGTTTGAATTTTTTTGATGGGTCATGGAATTGGGTTGGAAGAAAAACAGGTTATATGGAAAAACGGGTCAACCCGCGGGTAAAAAATCATTAATTGAGGTGGCACTATCAGCAGCCCTTGGATCTTTAAAACTCAATCCCAGCCGTCCACCAGCAGCAACCAGCACCATAACCCCCAGCACCATAACCGAACCCATGATCGGTGTCGACAGGGATTGAGAGATTTCATGGATTTGAGTGGGGCATTTGTGGTGTCAGATGCACTTCCATATCTAAGGTGGCTGGATTTGGGTGGATATGAGAGGGCCATGAAGAAAACCGCAAACGAGTTGGATCAGGTGCTTGAAGGATGGCTGCAAGAGCATAAACAAAGAAACATTTCCGGTGAGGTGAAAGGACACTCAGACTTTATGGACGTGATGTTGTCCAATGTTACAGTGGATGACAAGACTTCGAGTTACGATGCTGATACAATTACCAAAGCTACATGTTTGGTACGCTTTCGATAATCCTGCAAACTTCCTCACACTAAGCTAGATTCACCAAAGTTAGCTCCTCCGCGAATATCATGATGGTAGTAATTTGTTAATTAGAATTAAGTTCACGACAGGTGTAGTTGATTTATTATTGAGATCATCTCAAATTAGAAAAGAATTCATGATCCTTTGCTTTTTATTTTCTCTAGTAAATAGGTAAGGATTTTCACATATCTAAAAATATGTAGGTAGGGATCAACCATAAGATGGATTATAGAACATAGAAAAAATCAAATGTAATCTCTCTTAGATCTTGATCATAGTACATTGAAAATTAAGGGTTACATCTATACTTAAAACAAGTAAACTTTTAGATGTAAAATCAGTTAAAATAAAATAAATAATTTTGATAATATAATCCAAGTTAATAACTGAAAAATTAACTCAATAAAAATAATTCGTTTAAAAACTTCAAAAATGAAAAATATCGAAAGTAAAGACTTAATGAAGCACATATTTTATGCCTTCGTTCAACTACCCACTTATATGCCATTCAACTACCCACTAATATGCCATCTAATCTTGATTCTAGGCATGCTTTTAAACATTAGCTGTAAATAGAAAAAGATAACGGAGTTTGACAGCTTAGTAAGCAAAGTTATTACACTCAAGTGTAGCTCATGAGACGTCACATTAAAGAAGTAAGAAGCAATTAAAAACCCGAGATCTCAATCCAAATAACATATAGCTATAATTACTTTAAAAAAAGTTTTATCTTTTAAAAATAATACTATAAAAATTCCCTTTAGCTCTAACTCTGAGTCACGTTTATGCCCCAGTTCGAAGATGTTATAAATCTTAGTTGGGAGCTAACCAAATTAAGGTATAGCAGATTTAAACCTATTAAGTTTTTGCACATTATCATGCATTCCCGAAAAACCTACTAGATAAACCATGTTCCAGGTTGAGTGCATTTACTGTGGTCGTAATTGGTACTAATGTTGTAATTTTTAACTCTGGGCCTTAGAGTTTGAAATATTACGTATATCATACAATAATCATCCACAAAATAGTATATCATTCTTTGCAATGCACAAATGCATCTAAATATGTAAACTTTCACATCGCATTATAAACATGTGAAATTCTATAAACAAATCGTATACATATGAAATTACTGTTATTTAAACATAAAATAAATCATCAAATAATAACACTGGCAAACTCCATTGCTGACTCTGACAACCCTAGTGTAACAATCTAGGCAATTCAACTTGGGCTCTGTATAGCATTCACCTCAGACCTCTGAGGTTCTTCTCATGCACTCTTTGCGAATGAACTTGTTCTTAAACACCAGAACTGTGGTAGCGAGACACCTTTAGCACTCTGAAGCCTTTACAACGGAAGGTTGAATTCAAGTGATTGAATGAGAGAAAATTTGGTTGATTTTGATCTGGAATCTCTAAGGTGTTCTTCTCTCTCAATGGTGGTTCATAAGATGTTCAATTCAGTCTTCTTAGGGTTATGAGATGACTTTATTTTTTTCTAAGCAAGCAAAATTACATTAAACAAGAGAGCAGTACAACAGAGGGGGTGGGGGAACCCCTACAACCACCCAGTTTAGTCACCACAAACAGAAAAAAAGAAAAAATCCTTGGTCAAGACTCAAGGCAGGGCCGCCATGAAAGCGGTTGCAAGATGCAGCCTTGGAGAGACTGTAAATAACATCTGCTACAGCACCAACACAAGGTTGAAACCACCACAGGAAAGGGCTTGGTCACAAAATAGGAGCAATTAGAGGGAGAAGTCACACCAAACTCTGTTGACGGCAAAAGAAGAGCACAAACCAGCTCCGAACAAAAGAGAGAAATAGGTAAATTTGAACGATTTCGTCAAAGGAGGGATGAAATAGAAGCTTCGCTTTCCCGATCAAAAGGAGAATGAGAACTACAGGGAAAGGGAAAGAGAGAATAGGGGAGAGGAAGAAAGAGGGGAAGGGAAGGAGGGAGGAGCCGGAGCTCCAGCCTCCTTCCCAAGGTAGCTTGAAATGGGTGAAGGTCAGTCGAAAGCGGGAGAGCGTTTCGCAGATGATAAAGGAAAGTTAGGTGGATTTTGTAATCAAATCTTGGTTATGAGATGACATTTAAAAGTACTTAAAGGATACCTTGAATTTCAAGTGGAATGGAACTCTAAAAAGTAGAATTTTCTAAAAATCGTCGGTTCTCATTCGAGCCAACGTCAAGCAAAAATCAAGTGAGCTTTTCTTTGAAGGCTTTGCTCAAGTTAGTCTCGAGTGACAAGCGAGAGAGATATCAAGTTTGCTCAAGCCAACATCAAGCTATCATCCCTGCAACCATCTGGATCAAGCTAAAAGCAAGCCATAGGCAAGCCAAACTCTTAATTTGTAACCACTTGGCATGAACACTAGGCTTACAATAACTCTTTAATCATCATTTTCTTCTCAAAACTTGAATCATAATAAAATTACAAGTCAATTGGACTTAGTTTTTCAAGGAATTTCGCCATTACACAAATATACTAGCAGATAGAATAAAAGTTTTAATACACTTTGCACCCTCTAAGTTTAGGAATTTGACACTTTACAGCCTAATCTATTATTTTTGTCATATTATACACACCAACTATTGATTTTAAGAGACTTTCCATGCTCTCTTAAAATTTTTGGTTAATTTGGATAGAAAATGATTTTTTGACGTGCAAAATGACAATTTTGTCCCCATAATTTTTTTGGAGTAATCATTTTGTAAGGTTAAAATCGTAGTTTTAGTGACCAATAGATAAATTTCCGTCCAAACTGATCGAAAATTTTAACAAAGTATGCAGAGTGTCTAAAATCAATAGTTAGTGGGTGCAAAGTGTCAAAATCATCAAAGTTAAATGTTGCGAAGTGTACATATTTATTTCTAGAATAAACCATCTCTTCTTTAAATTTTAAACACTTAAACAAAACATAACCTTTTCAAATAAAAAATTTGAAATATAATAAAAATAATATTTTAATAACCGAGGACCTAGAATGCAAAACTATCAAGGAGGTGACTATGATGAGGGTGATAGTGATGGAAATCGGTTTAATAACCGAGGACCAAGAAGGCAAAACTATCATGGAGGTGATCATGATGAAGATGGTAGAGGTGATCCATATGAATGGCTTGATAAGGCGGACCACTACTTCCATGTGTATGAAGTGTCAGGGAAGAAAGAATAGCCACCGCATGTTTCTATCTAGATGGTAAGGCAAGCATGTGATGGAGGTGGATTCAAGCCCAATATGAGAAAGAAAGAAGAAAGCTCGAGTGGATGGCTTTCGAGAGGGAGTTGCTCATGCAATTTGGGCCCTTGCTTGTTGTCAATCATCATGGCCAATTGACCAAGCTAAAGCAATAGGGCAAGGTGAATGCATATGTGGAGGAGTTTTGAAAACTCCAAACTTTAGTAAGGGGCTGGTCTGAAGAGGCACTCATTGGCACCTTTGTAGATGGCTTGAAGCCCTGGATAGCCAAGGAGCTAAATTTGAAGCAGTCCACTAGGTTGCAAGAAGCCATGAGAATGGCTAGATCTTTGAAGATAGCCACCGGTTTGTGAAGAAGCATGTCAAGGAAGAAGCGGCTAGCAAGGAAGATGAACACTTGCAATCCGAGGTGCCTTGGAAGGGAAAGGAGGTGGTTGAGGAGACGAGGAGGAAAAAGAATGACATAATGAAGTTTAGTAGGGAAAAGCTTGTTAAGTACATCAAAAAGCGGTTTATGCTTCAAGTGTGGAGAAAAATGGGCTCCTAACCATCAGTGTAACAAGGCCAAGCTCATGTTCATAATTGATGAGTGTGAGGAGGAGTCAAGCGAGGAGCACGGGCATACGAAGTACACTAGTTATAGTGAGTTGAGCCTTAATGCCATCACCGGCATTGGGAAATCCTCAACCATGACATTCAAGGCTTGCATGCGCAAGCACAAGTTCACCTTGTTGGTGGATAGTAGGTCTACCCACAACTTCATCAACACCCACCTTGTTACTATGACGAGCTTGCATGGAGAGGAGATAGAGGCCTTTGAGGTGAAGCTTGCTAACGGTTGGAAGATGAGATGTGAGGAGATCGTGAAGGCAGTCCAAATTGATATCCAAGGTGTGCAAGTAGTTGTTGACCTATATTTGCTTTCCTTGGATGAGTTGAATGTGGTTTTAGGTGATGCTTGGTTAAAAGGCATTAGAAAAATCATACTTGATTATGGTAGGAGGAGCATGGAGTTCACCTGGGCAATAGGTGGGTTACTTGGAGCATGGGTGGGCTACCTAGAGAGGAGATGGCTTGGGAGGACTATGATGTCATGAACTCTAGAGTTTCAAAGCTTACCCTTGGGGTCAAGGGTACTCTTCATGGAAAGGGGAATGAAAGGATCCCCAGTGATGACATGGGCTGTGATAGCCATGTGTGGGAGGATAGGTTTCGAGATGAGGCACCTGTGGCAGTCATGGGCACCCTTGACATGCCTACAGCACGCGCGGCGAGAGCACCACAGCCAAGCCATGCCATCAGCGCCCCTGACAAGGCATGACGCCCCATTAACGCTCATGCCTAGCATGCTAGCCAACCTGCCACAAACATGTCATGACAAGCTTATGACCTTGCCATGACATGGTGTTGCAGCAAGTCCTTGGCCATTAGCAAGCCAAGCAGTAAGGGGCAAGTAAACACAGGAGTACAAGAAATGGCCACCACTAGTGGCGGAGCACCACCACCCTTAACGGTGCCAAGTAGGGAATAGAAGAGGAAGGTCCAGGGAGTCGAAGGAGCATCACCACCCATGGAGGTGCAAGCGGCGGCGCCCCGTGGACAACGGCGAGAACCAGACATTTAAGGAGGTATCGTAGGATATAAGTTTCCTTTCTTGTTGAGTTGAATAAATCATATTTTTTAGATTTACGGATCATTTCCTAAACTCTAGAAAATTACTTTCCTTTGAGTTCATTGTGATTTAGGCATATAATATCCAATCTCCTTGGTTGAAGGGATTGATTCCTAAATATCAGAGATTTGATTATGATTTGATTGTGATTGTGATTTGATTAGGGTTTGTAAGCACCTAAGGATGTCTATATAAACACCGTTAGGTGCATTAGTGTTAGTCATTCAGAATAGTAGAGTCTTGGAGAGCCTGAGTGCTTTTGGGAGTGTTTTGGCCGAGCATAGGCACGTATATGCTAAGTCATTGTCATGGATAATAACCTTGTCATTTGGGATTCATTCTAGGCTAATAACCTAGTTTGGGTACTTGTTATTTGTTCTTCATCAATAATATCTCAAGTGTTATTCATTTTGGTTGATAGATCCTATATTTCAGCTCGTGTGTTGCCAAGAATGGTTTAGGAGGATCAATTGGCGTGATCGTGTTCGAATCACTTGGTGGGAGTTAGTGCTGTTAAAATGGCCTAGACCAGGGTCCCTAACAAATCAGAGCGTTTTATAAAAATCTATATCCAATTTCTAGAGATGTAGTACACAAAATCCAATTCAGATAATGAAATCTTGATCATCTTGATTCTACTTATGTATAATTTACTGTCCTAACATATTGGAAGCTACATATATATATATATATATATAATCTTTAACATTAGCAAATTCAATTGAAGTAAAACTAATCAGAAAATGTTTGAATTTGAAGCAATCGGCCACATAATTTGTTTTTTGTATTTGAATTTCATTGATCTCTTCCATTTTGTGGTAGGAGATGGGCGCCATTCAAAGAAACTGAAACATGTATGTGTATTATATATGGGGCAGTAGAAATTGTTTCTGAAATATAGGCTTCAAGTATTCAGCAGGATATCTTTCTCTCTCTTTTGGGGGACATATACATACACATCTCCAAAAGCCCAGAAATCCACAACATGATAGATTGATACTCACCTTTTGCATGGGTTTTCTTTGTAAGTTATACGGAACATATATGGGTTTCCTTTTATTAGATGGTTTCAGCTTGTCAGCTAGAGAAACCGAACGTTGGGATTCTCACTGCCAATCACAACTATGAATCCTTGGCACTGTGGATATATATTCATACCGATATATATACTCGCGACCACTCAATTAAAGCGCTTTTTCAAATGACCACGTTTTGTTTCCGAAGCATTTTCAGCTGACCGTACGTCCATTTCTCTTAGCACTCATGGCAAGCTTTTATTGCTCTTCTTTGAATTCTCTCTCTGGTTCTTTTGCAGTCATTGATCTTAGGAGGTGCAGATACGACGACAGTAACATTGACATGGGCGCTCTGTCTACTTCTTAACAACCGTGAGACCCTAGTGAAAGTGCAGGAGGAATTGGACCTCCATGTTAGCGGAGACAGGCAAGTGAAGGAATCGGACGTGAAAAACCTCGTTTATCTCCAAGCTGTCCTCAAAGAAACAATGCGTTTATATCCTGCCGGGCCACTTTCTGCGCCACACGAGTCCATTGAGGACTGTACTGTGGCTGGATACCATGTCCCAGCAGGCACGCAGCTTCTCTTTAATCTATCGAAGCTTCATCGAGACCCACATGTGTGGGTGGATCCAAACGAATTTCGGCCAGAAAGATTCCTTACAACCCACCTGGATGTTGACGTTCGGGGACAGCATTTCGAATTGATACCATTTGGAAGTGGTAGAAGAGTGTGCCCCGGAATCTCGTTTGCGCAACAAGTTATGCACCTCACACTGGCTACCTTTTTGCACGCCTTTGAAATTACCACCTCGTCGGATGAACCAGTGGACATGACTGAGAAAGTGGGACTTACCAACCTAAAAGCCACCCCGTTCGAAGTTCACCTTACACCACGCCTTGCAATTAAAGCATATGCATAATTTGACTAGTTGTTAACTAAAAAAGATGATAGTACTAGACTTCCCGACTAGTATGCGTATGTGCCTGCGATACAAGGGAGCATCATATATATATATATGTGGGCAGTTCATATAGTAGTACTAGCTGTTTGTGATGGATCTGTATTTGTTTTGATAATTATTTAAGTTGTTTCTTAGAACTTTTGAGTACCTGATATGTTAATGAGAACCCTAAACATATAGCAAACTATACTGTAAATACTACATAATATGAAACTCGAGGCAATTGAAGGTTGGAATATCACTCGATACCTCTGTAAGCAGGTAATAATTAAAAGGTTCCAAAACTTAAGAATGTTGCTCGAAATGACATGTATATTGTGCACTATTACATCCAAGGCTAGGTACCATATGCGAAGAGAAAACACATGTAAAGAAACGACCAAATGAAAAAGGCCCGGGGAGGGAAGGGAGAGGAATCGAGGAGAAATAGCGAGCCATAGGAAAATAGGATTTATATATTCAGGTAGCATTAATATAAAGGGATCTTAGGTGTTGTATGTGGGGCTTAGGCATGTTATGTTGGAAAAAATTGGAGAGGGAGATGCTTTTACTAACGGAACATTACCCACAAAAATAACTTACAAGAGAAAACCAAAACAGATCCATACAGATTCAAAACTCTTAGGCGTTATTAATTCTGTAAGGTCACTCTAATGTTTGCAACTCAATAATTGCCCTGATTGCCCGAGTTATGTGAAACGAAGGACTGCACAAACCTAGACATTAATCGCAGTAAAACAATGGATACCTTCGCCGTCTAAAAAAAAAAAATTTCAACACCCTAACGTCTATCACAGGCACGCACTTAAAAATTAGTAATTTTTCTCAAATATGCTCTCTCTCTCTCTCTCCAGGTGGTCGCCACTCTTCACTCACTTTATAACCTTTTTCACAAGCAGGGTTTGTCTTATTTCTTTTTTTTGTTCTGATCAAAACAACTACCTTCATTCTTTTTTCTTTTTCTTTTTTTTTTCCTCGGAAAACCACCTTCATTCAACAAACTTATAAAAGCAAATACTTACACCGAGTTTATGGCGGTAATTCAATACCTCGGTAAAACCAGATTATCAAAACAAATACAGATCCATTACAAACAGCTAGTACCACTGTATGAACTGCCCATATATATATATATGTATGACGATCCCTTATATCGCAGGCACATACGCATTCTAGTCGTGAAGTCTAGTACTATCATTTATTAGTTAACAACTAGTCAAACTATGCATATGCTTGAATTGCAAGGCGTGGTGTAAGGTGAACTTCGAGCGGGGTGGCTTTTAGGTTGGTAAGTCCCACTTTCTCAATCATGTCCACTGGTTCATCCGACAAGGTTGTAATCTCAAAGGTGTGCAAAAAGGTAGCCAGTGTGAGGTGCATAACTTGTTGAGCAAGATGATGCGCTATGTTGTTTGCACCTCGATAGACATGCTTTACCTTCCATTGATGAGCTGATTCCTTGTTTCTGCTACTATCTCATGGATTTCTAGTCCCTTCGTTCAGGGTACTTCTGAATTGCTTGAATAAAATGACGCATAGTCCCCTTACAGAATTATTGGCACAGCCTCTTAATTTCGGACGTCGACTGTCATGGATTTGTACGTATGGAATTACTTGTTATGTGTCCACTGACTTTTTCTGCTATCATGTAAGGATCCTTAGGTCCCTGACTAAGAAATAGTTCTTGAAATAACCAAATGTACGTATCCTACACGGAAGTGGAGAGCAAGGATATATATCTGCTACTTGAGCTAGGATTACGTTGAGTAGAATTTTTAATTATCACCTGAATTACGTGAGCTAAGTGTATGTTTATAAAGCTTTCCGAAGTTCAACGTTAGATATCCACCAAACCTAACCAATAATCGCATTATTAGCCAAAATGGACTCTGTACCACATCATGCAATGTCTAACCTATGCCATACCTGGAATCATGATTGTCGTAGTTCTGTTTTTCCTATTCGATCCGGCGCGTGCATGGCCTACAATTGGTCAGTACGTGCCTCTCTTGGCTTGAGCCAACCCTCCCCATATAGCTTTGGGAGCTATGGCCGATCGACGAGTATGGATCACCACTTTTAACATTTCAGACTGGAATGCGCCGCGCGTCGGGAAGACGGCAGAGCAGTGCATGCTTCGCCACTAATGACGTGGTTGTGTCCTCAAGGCCCAAATTTGTACGTTGCCTCAAAACACTTAGGCCATTGGAAGGCCTTGTTTGAATTTGCACCACCTAGATCATTTACTATATAATGCTGAAGCACTCCTCAGCCGTCTCCTCGAGGCCCGAACTTCTAGCCTTGAAACACCAATTAAGGGCTATAACAAGTAATAGTATTGACCTAAAAGGTTAAACTGTTAGAAAAACAAATTAATTTAATTATTTAAGTTATAGTGCTTATAACACTGATCCCTTTCACATATCAGTAAACTCCACCTTGATAATATGAGTCCACCGCGCGTACTTAAATTGTTTGTGTGATCTAAAAACCCCATAAAATGGTCTAGCTCTTCTTCACACTAAAATTTTGCATCCAAACGAAAACTGTGTGTATATATATATATATATATTTATGCTTTTTGCTACCCTGCTGAGCGACTGCACTTTGGCCGGCTATCATGTTCTAGTAGCCACGCAACTTGTTTTCAATCTGTCAAAACTCCAATATATTGACCCACATGTGTGGAAGGATCCGAGCGAATTTCGGTCGGAAAGATTCCTTACAGGCCATAAGGATGTCGATGTTAGGGGCAAGCATTTCGAATTGATGCCATTTGGTAGCGGTAGAAGAGTGTGCTCTGGAATCTTGTTTGCGCTTCAAATTATGCAACTCACACTGGCTACTTTGTTGCGAGCTTTTTGAAATTGCAAACCCCTAATATGAACCAGTAGTACTGGACATGACTGAGACAGTTGGACTTACGAACGAGCTGAAAGCCACCCCCCACTCGAAGTCGATCTCACTCCACGCCTTCCTACTCAAATACATGCGCATAATTTGAGACGATATCAAAACTATTTCAATTAAAAGAGCTACTAGAACTCCCGACTGATTTTGTGTACCTGCGATATTTATCTTATGTTTGCAGCGGCGTAAATAGCTGCTGTCGGAGCCAGGATTGCTGCGTTGGGGGTAGGATAACAAATACTAAAAAATTTCAAAAAATATTTTGAAATCAATTGATACTATGGGAAGACCAAGATGTAAAAAAAAAATTAATCACGGATACACATAAAATAAAAGATCTAAAATTTAGATTTTTTTTTTTTTAATTAAAGCAGGACTCAACAATGTTTTAGAGAATAGAAATCAAGACAATGTAGAATTTGGTTCGTCGTCCTTTTTCTTAAAATGACATTAATTGTCTTTGGTTTGCCCATTATAGAAACTAAGAATTTTAAAAACATAACAATAATGTTTAATTAGTCACAATTTTCAAGACAATTTGTAACACAAATTAGCATTGCATACCTGTAAAATTTATCGCTACAAAAGAAATCAACAAACAAAAAACGAATAAACATTTAACACTTATACTGATATATCTTATTGATTTCTATAATTATAGAAGTATGAACACTAGGCTAATCAAATATTGAACAAAATGTATTATCTCAGTCAAATACAAAAGAAGAAAAAACTTACTAATTGAATTGAAACTAGCTTCTTCTTTTTTTTTCTTTTTTGAAGTTTAACGACTCCAAATATTATAGAATCAACGGAGGCAATAAAATATTTTTGAAGTGAATTGGATTGAGTATGCTTGCAAAAACTGAAATTTTGTAACAACTATGACAGCTAAAGGAAAAAAAAAAAAAATAAAAAAAAAATTATATATATATATATATCTATAAAATTGTTTAATTAAATAAATAGAATAGGCTTACAAAAAGTGAAGAACGTAGAGGATCATGGATTGTGATGAAGAGAAAAGGTCAACTAGCGTCTGAAGAGGGAAGATGATTCTTTTTTTCTTTTCTTTTTTAATTAGGGTAGTTTATTTATTTAAATTTAAAGTTGAAGTTAGAAGTAATACACTTATATGGTATTGGGAATTTACATAGAAAATGATTGATTCTTTTTTAACTTCCAAGAAACACAAATTGAGTTTTTTTGCGCTAGGCCACACGCAAATCTTTTTCAGTAGGTGATTAATTCCCTGTACACAAATCCTCTTGTATGCTGCGAGAATTTTTTTTCTTTTTTCGTTGAGGAGGGGGGGCGGGGGCGGGGCGGCGCTATGTGTTAAGAGCCAGTTTTTGAAGTTTGAGGGGGACCGTTCCTTAGTAACAGAGAATTTTTTAAACGTTCATTTAATATCGCTTTGTCGCGCGCAGCACGTGTACAGACTATCCACGCACCGACTTGCAGTTTGCAACTCAAAAACGACTTCTAGTTTAACTTTTTTGACTATGACGAATCATTTGGGTGTGTTGTCACTGCCTTCTTCATTAAACTAATTAGAGGGATAATTTATAGAGATCATAATGTGGAGACTTTTGTAATCTGGCATTATTTTTGTCTGTCACCACGTTAATTAGTGATCTGAGTATGTGGATTAAAATGCGGTGAATATTACCACAGAGCCTATATATATATATATATATATTAAGGATATCCGTACGTAGCATAATCATGGTTGGGGTACGGGGCCTTCAATAAGAACAAGGCCGAATAGATATAGCAGTTAACTTGAAGACGAGTGACCTTTTGAATATTAAATAATTTAAATTTATATAAAATAACATAAGATTCTCTTTGCCTTTAGGCCTCGATTGGACAATTAAGATTGAGCCAGCCCTGCAGTAGTGCATCGGAAGATTACGTAGAGTTTTGGACATGCATGGCACGTTTTGGAATATTCTGTTGCATTGTGAGTTTTTTTGTTTTTTTTTTTCCTTTTTTGTCTAAAGTCCATTCAATCAATCGAAAGAGTGAGGAGAAGGACCTCGATCGTATAAAATATGGGGCGAAGTCCATCACTAGAGTAGCCTATATAGAAATAAATTAAAGAACAACATGATAACAGGAAGGATTGCAACAATTCTGTAGGATTAATCACGCGAGGAGTACATTCATATTTGATTTGCAAAACTGGATGTCTAACCACACCGTGCACGTAGCGAACTCTCTTGCGCACGACGTCGCCGAAACATTGGTGGAGCGGTTCCAATTGGATTCATACACTAATAATCCCATCTGCTGTGTTTATTTGATTTCCAAAAGGAAAAAAACATTCCGTTACCACTATATATACAAGGGGCTGGAAAGGAGCTACTCCCTTTTCTTTTCCAGAAACAACAGAACCGAAGAAGCAATTATGCTCTTGCCTGACGTCCCATCCCCGATAACTGTTCTGGCCGCCATTTTGGCCTTGTTTCCGTCTCTCTTCTTTCTTCTTTGGATATCAAAAAGAGTCCAGCAAACTGCTCGACAAAAGACACTTCCACCAGAAGCTGGAGGAGCGTGGCCTGTGAATGGCCACCTCCATCACTTAGCAGGGCCACAACCGCCCCATACTACCTTGGGTAATATGGCCAAAAAGTATGGACCACTCTTCACAATCTGGTTTGGCGTACATTGTACTTTGGTTATGAGCAGTTGGAAGATGGTCAAAGAGTGTTTCACCACTAACGACAAAGCTTTCGCTAACCATCCGAAAGCTTGGGCAATAGAACTCATGGCATATAATTATGCCGTGTTCGGGTTCGGTCTGTACGGTCTGTATTGGCACCAAGTGCGCAAAATCATCACTCTTGAGGTCATCTCCAGGCTCCAGCCACTGTCTTGAGATGTTCAAATACGTTTAGGAGTCTGAGGTAAGTATATCAATAAAAGAGATATACCAGCTCTGGGCTAAGAACAACCAGACGTCGGCAGAGATGAAGAGATGGTTTGGCGAGGTAACGTTAAACGCAGTGCTCATGATGGTTATGGGAAGGAGATTTGCTAGGAACGTAACCAAGGAGGAGAATGAAGGAAATGATTGGTGTCAAAAGGTGTTTAGAGATTTCATGGATTTAACTGGGATATTTGTGGTGTTAGATGCGCTTCCGTATCTAACGTGGCTTTGATTTTGGTGGATACAAGAGGATCGTGAAAAAAACCGCAAAAGAGTTGGATGAGGTGCTCGGAGGATGGCTCCAAGAGCATAAGCCAAAAAAAACTACCGGGAAGGTGAAGGGACACAAGGACTTTATGGACGTAATGTCCACTATTACAATGGATGAGGAGACTTCAAATTAACCAAAGCTACATTACTGGTACGCTTTTGATAATCCTACAAACTTCCACACACAAAGCTAGAATCTCCAAAATTTGCTCCTTCGCAACTATGATGGTACTCTTTTGTTAATTAGAAGTTCACGAAGGTGTAGTTGAATTTATTATTGAGATCACGAATTCCTCATCCTTTGTATCTTATTTTTTCTAGTAAATAATAGGTAAGGATTTTCATATATCTAAAAATTATATAGGTAGGGACCAACCCTAAAATGGATCATAGTACATAAAAAACCTCAAAAGTTGTCTCTCTTAGACCTTGATCCTTTGTTATTATCAATGTAATAATACTTAGTTTAAAACTCTTAAAAAATAAAACATATCAAAACTAAAGAATTAGTCAAGCTCATATTTTAGGCCTTCTATCAGCTACTTGTCCACGTGTCATCTAATTTTGATTCTCGGCATGCTCTTGTTATAAACATAATATTAAAAGAGAAAAGATAACAAGCACTACTAGAAAATTGACTTTTAGTAACGAAATTCTCGGTGACGAATTGAATTTCGTCACAAAAAAGGTTTTTTTGTGACGAAACTACTTTTTGTCACCAATTTCGTCACTAAAGGTTTTATTTGTGACGAAATAAAATTGTTGTCACTAAAAGTTAATCTTTTGGTGACGGAAAGTTTCGTCAACCACCGATTGATCGGTATCGTAATCGTCTGCAAATACGAAAGGCCGATCGATCGGCAGTATATGACGATCGATCGGTAAGCGTAACCGTCACTTTTTTTGAATCGTCGTTCAACGAATGGGAAGACGCCACGTGTTAGAACATAGCGATCGATCGTTACTAACTACCGATCGATCGGCACAAACTATTATATGAAACCGCCGAAGTCATTTTTATCGATTATCTCTCCACAAAATCTCTCGAATCCTCTCAAAGTGCAAGGAGCCATTTCGTGCTGCATTGTCTTCCAAAGTGCGTGGAATCATCCTTCATTGTCTTCTACGTCAAAGGTACGTACTTATATTATTTTTTAAGCAATATTAAGCGGTTGTTCACTAGCAAATTTTTAGTTTACGTTTTCTAATTTGCTATATCATCCATTTAGGACCGTAAAATATATTTATTTTATTGTTGATGCATGTTTTAAGAGTTTAGGATTGTTTTGGGATCAATTTTGGGTGATTTTGGGCCTGTTTTGGGGTTTTGGAACGTCTGTGTGTATTCGTTCCCGTAACGATCGATCGCCTCTATAGGCGATCGATCGCTTTGTAAGTGCTAGGTCCAATGATCGATCGGTTAAATTCACCGATCGATCGCTGAATTTGGTACGGAGCGATCGATGCTTTAGTGAGCGATCGATCGTCTCCTCGAAACTGTGCGTTTCAATTCGGGCTCGATCGATCGTTTATATAGACGATCGATCGGTATGGTTATCGATCGATCGCTTACACCTAAGCGATCGATCGTATTTGTGGCGATCGATCCCTTAGTGATACTGTGCGTTTGGTTGCATGGACGATCCATCGTCTGTGCACTGATACGCGTCATTTTACTGATAGCGTTCGATCGGTCAAATTGATTGATCGATCGCCATTGTACGATCGATCGTGTAGTTACTAACATCGATCGTCACATTTAGTGATCGATCGCTATGGATGGCGATGGATCGCTGTTTGTTTCAAATTCATTAATAATTACGTGATTGTGATTACTTTTTTTTTTTTAAGTAATACGTTATTGTGATTACTTATTAACACATATTTATATACAACTTTTGCAGTATACATAAAATGTCAGGAGTTAAGCGTGCACGCACAACGAGAACCGGGATGGGATCGTCGTCCCAAGAGCAAGAAGTCGCTGATCCAATGATGACCTTGGAGAGGCGAATGGAGTACTGAGGGGGCGGCCAGTGGCCAAAGAGCGTCCTGTGACGCTCTCTGATTTTGACCAGTTATTGTACGAGGAGCACTCCCTCTACCAGCTCTTCGAGTACCATGGATTTCTTCATCAGTTCTCGTGGATTGAGGGGTTTTGCGTGGACGCAGTTGTGCAAGATTTCTTCTGTGCACTCGTCTCGGTTGATAGAGCACCTGAGGTGCAGCTAGAGGTGCGAGGCGTGCAGTTCTTATTCTCGACAGACGTCATTGCCGATTTCTTAAACTACCCCCGGCCCGAGAGCCCTTGTTTCCCTGCGGTACCCCTGACGGATGAACAGAGGACATCAGAGCAGGATTTATGGACGCTGATGACTGGGAAGACCTCTGCAGTGGTGGGCAGCATAATCAAGCAGAGTGAGTTCAGTGAGTTTTGGCGGATTTTGCACCTTATCTGGACGCCGAACGTCGATGGCAGAACTCATTCCACCGAGTGCTCGTTCACGAGAGCTCAGAGCATGCTCTTACTGAGTTAGCAGATGCGGATAGATTTTTCGCTGTACATGTTTGAGCTGATTATAGATGAGGCTTGGGAAATTAAGGAATATAGCCTCCCATACGGCGTGTTTCTAACTCAGTTCCTCATTTCTCGAGGAGTCGTGATCGCTGCCTCGGATACACGTAAGGAGGTTAAGAGTGCGCTGAATAAGTTCACTCTGTCCAGGAGCAGGGGCCAGGAGGGGGCATTGACTCGACGGTTCGCTCGTAGAGCAGCAGCGGCCGCAGAGGAGGCATCACGGCCTTCGACATCAGCGTTAGAGGCACCTATGGAGACAGGAGCACCTGCAGTGCCTCCTCCATGGGTGGCCCAGCTATTTGCGGACCTCGACAGCCGTGTCGGCCGACTGTGAAGGCCACTCTACAACATGTTGAGAGGTAGATGCAGTCATTAGAAGAGCAGCCGAAGGAGCTCCGGATCGCCTTCGATGGGGAGTGCAGATCCATAGAGGATTCCCGGTGATATTCCTAATGACGTGGCCACTTTCCGTGATGCTGTTCGACGTTGATGAATTTTATGTTATTTTTTTATATCTATTTGGGACATACATTTTGATTTATGGTTTTATTTATCTGTTTGAGACATTTGTGTTTATTTGGATTTGGTTTTTTTATTTACGTATTTGAGACATTTTCTGTTTATCTGTGGATATGCAGAAGAAACTTTGATTACCATTTACGTGTTTTTCTATTTGTATTTCTTTATCGACACTTATATAAGTAAAATGACCAATATACCCTTTGGTCGGCAAAAATAACGAAATAAGTGGTTTATCAAATAACTAATATAAAGAATTTAACAAGAAATCATTTTTTTATTTTTCTGTTTTGCAATTAAATACACCGATCGATCGCTAAGTGCACACCGATCCATCGGTGTTATCCGTCGTCGTTTGGGTGCATTAACTGATCGATCGTTATATACACCGATCGATGGCTACATTAGTTTTTCATCTTGGGAAATTAAGGAATATAGCTTAAATATTACATTCTTTTCATATTTAATTACTTAAAATATCGCAGAAATGAAGCGAGCAAAATAAGAAGAATAGATCAAAGTTGACTGTGAACCACGCTGCTGGTTCGCGCTCGTTCCAGCGCACACGAGCTTGCATGGTAAGTTAACAACTAAATCTTAGACTTTATTGATATTGTTTGTCAATAACTTTATGCTATTGTCATGTAGAAAAATCAAGAAAGCGGCAATATCAATCCTGCAGAGCTGTATAAAAAGAATTATACAAACAAAGATGGGATTTGGACCTCGGAAGGAGCGAGAGAAATTTATGTAAGTCGCTTTCATTTTAATCTACTTTATGTAATTTATGTATAGTTTATCTACATTAATGTTTCTGGTAATTATTGTCATTTTTTCAGGAACGGATGGATGCCTTCCAGCGTCAGTGTGATTTAGAAGGGAAGACTTACACCGAAATTGAAGTATATTCCGAGATATTGGGCAAGAAGTCGGGATATGTTCAGGGATTAGGACGGGCGGTTAAGCCTCCGCCTTCATCAACTTTGACTACACAGTCTTCTGATCTACAGCACCAGCTAGCAAAGGCAAGGGATGAGATAGAGGCGATGAGAGCTGCTAGAGAAAAAGACTTGCAAGAATTTGCGAAGAAGCAAGCTGAGATGGAGGCCACGCTGAGGGACCACCGTGAGGAGCAGCGGGTGGAGCAGGAGCGCATCCGGTTGGAGCAGGAGGAGCGCACGAAAAGGGAGCAAGAGCGCATGCGAGTGGAGCATGAGGAATGCATGTAACAGGAACAAGAGCGCATGCGAAAGGAACAAGAGCGCTTATGGGCAGAAATATCGAAGAAACTGGAGAAGAAAATGTCCTCTGTAATGGAGAAGAAAATGAGCGACATGTCAAAGTGACTATTCAGCCAGTTTGGGGGTTCAAAAGGTAGATGCATGTATATTGTAATAACTTTTTAATTATGTATTGTTACGATATTATTTTCGATTTAATTATGGATCACTATATGTTATTATTGATGTTTATTAATGTGAGTATTGTATTATTATTATAAAATGTACGTGTTATATAATATTTTCCATTATTATTGTTTAAAAAAAAAAAACCATTCTCTCACCACTGTTTGATCGGCATATTCAGCGATCGATCGGTTGACAACCAATCGATCGTCCAATATCAATGTTCTATCGCTGAATTAAACGACCGATCGTCCATGGCATAACAATCGATCGTGCTACTTAAGTGATCGATCGCTTATATAAAGCGTCCGATCGTCGTTGCTGAAGCGATCGATCGGCTATTTTTTACCGTGCGATCGTTTAATTGTGTCGATCAATCACCAGTATGTAACCAATCATCGTCAATACGTACCGTTCGATCATCTCAAATGTATATTGATCGATCGCCTTTCCAATCGATCCATCACTTCGTTTTCACCGACCGATCGTAACAAGTACCGATCGATCAGTAAATTTAGTGACGAAAAATTTCAGTCACTAAAAACTTTTTGTGACGAAATTCGGGTTTCGTCACGAAATACATTTCGTGACGCTCATTCGCTGATGGAGCTCGTGACGAAAATATTTCGTCACTAATACTTTTAGTGACGAAATATTGACTTTTAGTGACAAAAGTTTTTGTCACTAAAAGTCAATTTTTTTGTAGTGAAGTGAATTTCATAACTCCGAGAGCAATGAACTAAGAATCAATTTAAAACCGATCTCGATCCAAATAACATATAGCTATAATTTTAAAATAAGTTTCATCTTTTAATAATAATACTATAAAAATTGCTTTTTGCTATAGCTCTGGGTAACGTTTAGACCTCCAAGTTGTGTAGTCTGAAGACACTTGAATCTTAGTTGGGAATTAACTATGGTCACAATTGGCACTAAAGGTGTAGCTTTGAGCTCTAGGCCTCAAAGCTTGAAAACCTAACATATATCATACAATAATCATCCATGAAATATTATATCATTATTTACTTATCAAATTAGTAAATCATCATATAATGACATAAAAATAAAAGCTGTGATTACAACATTTTTTGCATAATATTTCATGACAAATTTTTATTTAGTTAAATGGTAAGTAGTTTCATCAATCCCAAAATTCAAGACATATACAGTAATTAAGTTCAGAATAAGATACACAATACCCTTCCTAAGTACTATTTTACAAGTAAAATGATAAACAAACACATGCTACTTAACTAGGTTACTCTAATGGGTGTCCTGATTGGTATCCTCATGCTAGTCTTCCCCATTGCCACCTTAATCTCTTGAAACTTTCCATCAAGACTCATACTGAGCTCTTACATGACAAATTCCATGTTGTATGCGAAAGAGCAAAATGCTTCGCCTCCTCATCATCTACATCACTATACCCTCTAAGGGTGGGTACCGGAATGGGTTCCGATGAGTACCATTCCGGTTACAATTCCGGTACTCATCGAAATCAAATATTTAGTTTCAGTCCATTCTAATATTGTACCGGAACGGAATTGGAATTTCTGGAATTGGAACTGAAAATTCCGGTTTCATTATATGGATTTTTTGGTTAGATGTTTTTGGTCCCAAATAAGCCCATTAGGCATTTTGGGCCAAAGTTTTGCAAAATTATTTTATTATACATCATAAATTAGTAATAAATAACATGTAAAATAAATATTCATCCAAAATCTAAAATAAACATTCATATAAAATAAAATTACAAAATTCTAAAATTATGGGCATCAAAAAAGGTTGCGAGCCCTATTTTAAAATTATGATGTTTTAAACCCTATCTAAAATAAAATAAACTGCACCCAAAATCTTAAAGTAAAATTACAAATTTTTGAGCCATATTTTTTTAAAATAATTCTAATTTCGTCAGAATTTTGGGTTCCGGTTCTAATTCCCAAAAATGTAAACAAATACATTCTAGTTCTAGTTTTCGATATGTGCTAAAATCGGAACCAGAATCGGAACCCAGAATTTCGATTTTGGTAGGAATTTTTGACCACCCTTAATACCCTCCATCTTCATCATCATATAATGAATTTCGGACTTCAAACCAGTTGAGAGATTGTCTTGCCAATGGCTATTCAAGTATCTTCTGTCTTGAAGATGGATTCCTCTAATTTCACAGTTGTTAGCTCCATAATTTCCGTCTTCACCTTTTTATGTATCTGAATTTGAAAAGACGTATGAAAACTTGGTTAAGATTGAATTGTATTAGTATATAATTTCTGAATTTAAAATTTTATCACAACTTTTAAGAGAAAGAATAAACCATCTCTTTATTAAAATCCACACTTTTAGAAAAACAAAAAACAAAAAGCATAGTTAAACTTTTCACATAAAATCAAAATTGTAACCTTTAAACACTTTTAAACGATAACATTTTTCAAAGAAAAATTTGAAATTTAATTAAAAACAATAATATTTTTATTATCAATAATATAAGAAAATATGTGGTGCTATTACAATCAGTCTTTTATAAAAATCTATATATAAATTCTGGAGATATAGTACACAAAATGCAATTCAGATAATGAAGATAATGAGTTCTTCAGGATCTTGATTCTATTTATGTCATGCACTCCCGGCATAGGCGTGATTGCTGAAGGCTATTTATGTCATGCTCTCCCGGCATAGGGGTGATTGCTGAAGGCCCTACATTAGGGAGGCTCTTTATTTAAAAGATATTAATTGCTAATTGATTCAAACTATTATTGAAAATGTGAAAGTTATAAAGTTGGAAGAGTGAAGCCACATGCTTAACTACTAAATGTGCTTGAAAATTTTGAATTTTTATTAGGCATAAATATTTCTATGATATATTATTTGATGTTAATTCAGTTAGTGAGAAAAATAGAGGTGTTAATTATGGGTGTTACAATCAGAGTTTTCTATAAAAATCTATATCCAATTTCTGGAGATATAGTACACAAAATCAATTCAGATAGTGAATTCTTGAGGATCTTAGATTCTATTTATGTATTATCCTAATTACATATTGGAAGTTAACCATATATATGTTTAACGTTAGAAAATTAAATTGAAGGAAAACTAACCATAAAATGTTTGAATTTGAAGCAAGTCGGCACATAATTTGTTTTTTGTATGCGAATTAATCCATTGGTTTCTTCCCTTTTGTTGGAGGACATGGCCATTCAAAGAAACTGAAATTAATTAACCTCTATGTGTATTATAAAGCAGTAGAGATTGTTTCTGAAATATAGGCTTCAAGTGTTAAGGAGGACATCTTTCTCTCTTTTGGCTGACATACATAACACATATTTCAAAAGCACAGAAATCCGTAACATGACATTACAAGAAATATAGCTTGTGGTCTTTCCATGACAAACTATAAATTTCATCACCCAAAACCATCTAGGATGCCAAAACCGTCCGGACCGGTCAAAAACACGTTCGGACGTATTTCTGGTGTGACAACATACACGAGTCACCAATGAGTGACGATAAAAATAGTCACAAAATACAAAATACCGTCCGGATGAACAACCAAACCCTTCAGACTCTCTGCTAGGTGACAAATTCTAAATCGTCGTAACTGAGTGACAATTAAAATCGCCACAATTTTACAATCCTTCTGGACTCTTTTTATATTACGTCTGAATGGGCATTACCTAACGAATAATAATCGTCAGCATATAGTGACAAATTAAAATCTTCATGAACACTCAATCCCATCCAGACTCATCAACCGCGTTCCAACAGAAAAAATAATGTCGTCCGAACGGTAAAAAACATGTCCGCACAGGTATGAACGCTTCTTCTGAATCATGTGGTTCCACGTTGCAAAACTTCAGACATGTTATATCGAAACCATCAGGACGGTTCAAGTTCTAGAACCATTTCGAATCAATCGGGCATATTTAATGACGTTGAATTTGATTGGGCCACGTGTGAATATAAAAGTTGAGAAACGTCCGAACGCATATGAAATACGTTTGGACGATTCCTGGAGACATTAAACTGGCTAGACTTTGTCAAAATCACAAACTCCCTCTCTTCTCTCAAACTTTTCTCACAAACGTTTTCACTACCTGTTCGAGATCTCTCAAACAACTTCAGGTAAAACTTTCTTCATGAGTTTGCTCTCAATTTCATGCATTTCAATTTAATATCGTCCCTGTTTAGTTTGTTGTGTTGTTTGCATTCATCTGCTTAGTTTATGTTCATCTGCTTAGTTTATGTTCATCAAAACACCGTTCAGAAAGTTGTTTAAGACGTCTGGACGTTGTTTAGTTCATCCAGATGGTATTTGGCCGTGCGGACAACATGGAATTTAAACGATGCAGTTTGAAATTTGTGCGAACGTTTTGTGCTAATGTTCAGACGATTTTTGCTAGGTTGACCATGGAACACTCCGAGAGAAGTATCTCCAATGTCGGGGGATAGATAGAGCGACCAGCTTGGGTGGATGCTTTTTAGTGGAGTTGAAGGAGAGTATTCGGGCGATAGTGGAGCCAACGCATTCGTTGTGCATGGAGCTCCAATGCCGCTTGATCGGTAGGACTCTAACGGAAGAGCTGAATATTATGCGGATGGAACTGTTCTCTATGAGAGAACAATTATCTTAATTGTCCCAGTCTGTCCATACCATTTCGATACAGCTGTAGACACTCGTCAGAGGGTGGATAATATGGAGGAGCATTTGGCGCATGTTCGTGACGCCCTCGGATAAGATCTGGACGAGCCAGCTCGTGATTTGGACTAGTCTCCTGTTTATGCTTTATCACTATTATTTATTTATCATTTGAAGGACCGTCTCCAGCTTGTACTAGACATTATGATTGTGTTTTTCGTTCGGTATTTGGATTATTTTTGATATTTTATATTAATTATGTTTTTCACTTGATTTATTTATTACAATTTAAGTGGATAATTAGTACAATCAAATGGATGATTAGTACAAGTGCTATGTTAACAGAACGGTTAGTGTATTAGATTGTAACGGTTAGTGTAATTAGCTTCAATTACAATTACATGGGTGATTAACTATATATTTTTTTTTATGTATGCAAAATAAATAAATTAAGTTAAAAATTTGAGCCAAATTATGTTGTGTTAAATTAAGTGAGGTAAATTAAATTAAGTGAAGTAATTAATTATGTAAATTAAATCATTTAAATAAATTAATTTGAGCGAAGTAATTAAATTTAGTGAATTTAACAACAAAAGTAATGTTAAATAAATCTGCTAGGGGTTCAAACGATGTATCTCAACGTCCAGATGCACTTGTTACAAAGGCAGGCGTTCGAACATAAATGCTTAGCGTCTGGACTAGTATGATGAAAACACGGTGTTGGAATGGTTGAGTATACTATCCGGGCATTATTGTAACTGTCGCATGACTTACACAAGTTTACGGTATACGATGGTTGAAAACAGCTGTCGCCGTCTGAACATTAGGCTTAGCCAAACATGCGCTTCCACGTCGCGCGATGTTAGTGGAAAGCCGTTCGCACAAATGTCCGGACGTCTTTATTGTGCCGAACCATTTTAAACGGTTTAAATTTTGACATTTAATACGAAGTACGTTGATTGGGCAACGTGTGCAAGTATACATCCGGACGCCGTGAGGGACGTCTGGATGCTATCGGCAAATTCTGAAAAGTTGAACAATTCGGCATTTTCCCACATACCGCAGCATTTCTCATCAAAAATCTCTGAAATCTCAATTATTTTCTTCTCAAATCTTGACATAATATCACTCTTTCGAAAATCTAATCACATCTATGTATGTTTTGCTTACTTTTAACAAGATTTTAATGGTAAAATGTTTTTTTTTTTTTATAGTTTTACGTATAGAATTTCAATTCCATTTTTTGCATAGTACATTGTGTTTTTTGATTGATTTTTATGTAAAAATTGATTGTGTTAAGTGTTAGCATTATTTTAAGTATATTATATTGTGTTTTGGTTGTACTTTTGGGCGTGTGGGAGGTGGAGGGACGTTGCCATGGTTGAGTTAACTCGGTCGTCCTCCCCTCAGCATCCGAACACTTTACTGTGACGTCCGGACATTTCCTTGAGTCGACCGGACGTTGCCTTAAGGCGTTCAAACTTATGCCAATGCTATTCGGAGGTACATGTTGGCGTTTTGATTTTGTCCAGACGCTATGTGATAACCGTCTAGACGTGATTTTACATTAAATTTAAAAATTTTAATTCTGTTTTATGTGTTCAGACTTATTCCTATTGATATTCGAACGCGTTGTACTATCTTTACAGGGATACGTTGTCGTTTTGTCCGGACGCTTTTTTGTGTAGTACACACGTTTGAATGTTAAATTTAAATAGTTTTTTTATTCGTTTAGGGTTTGGACGGACATACAATTTTGTCCGGACGCTTCATGGAGTTGTCCAAACGGTTTTACTTGGGGTTTGGACGGTTTAACTTAGCGTTTGGTCGATTTTTTCATGTTCGAACGTCTTTCTAACCGTGCGCACGCTTTTGTGCATATTCTAAAAAATGAGCAAGCGTCCACATACCAGCGGCCAGACTGATGAAGAGCGACCTTTCGCTTTAGCTTTAATGTTGGAGCAGCATACAACGATTATTATGTCCCGCTCGATTGTTGTCAAGCGGGCCATCAAGTTGGCAGATTTCTACGATGTCGTGGACATGGACTCTGGGTGGAAGAAAGAGGTCACTGCTGTTCTGGAGGTCATGAAGAGAGTGGCAACTAGTGCGGAGTTATTTGCCTTGACTCAGCGGGTTGTGCTGATAGAGGAGCACCTTCGTCAAATCTGTGACGTTCTAAAAATCACGAATGATGATGATGATGAGCAGCAGTTTTATTATGACGTTTAATTTTTTATTGTGTTTTGAGGACATTTACTTTTATATTATGTTTTGTGGACATGTATTGGTATTTATTTTATGTTATTTTGTTTATATTATGTTTTGAGATATTTGATATATTTATGTTATTTCACTTATGCTATTTCTATTTATTAGAACTTAATACCATATGTTTTGTGGACATGTTTTTAATTTCGATACACTCATTCAAAAAAATGTTTATATTAGAATTTAACACACTTAAGGTTAACTAACTTTGGTTATTTAAAACTTGCTAATAAGTATAACTGTATAAGCTTTTAAAAAAAAAAGTTTGCCAAAACCCATTCGGACAACATGGTAACCGTCCGAACTACTTACTGTAATCTTGAACGGTGTTGTATTATATAAAACAAACCGTTAGAACGGTTATTTATACGGTCAGGACGCTTTCGTTTACAACTCTTTCATTGAGACACTGTCGTTTGGAAATTTAGAAACGGTGTCATGAAATGTAAGATACCTTTTGGACGTATAATCAGAGTCCGGACGTGTGTTTATGACTAGACGCTGTCGTTTGAGGATTACTTAAATGGTGTCGTGAAATGTAAGATAGCGTTCGGACATTTAATCAATGTCCGGACGTTATTGTGATCAGTGTCCGGACAATGGTGTCAAGTTCGAATGGGTGCTTTATGACCAGACGTTGTTGTTTGAGGATTAGTAAACCGATGTCGTGAACTAAAAGATGGTGTTCGAATGAGATTGTTGTAGTTCGAATGGTTGTGAAATTTTTGACGGCAACAATTCCCTCGAAAACTAATACACATAAGCGTCCAAACTCCATTTTACTCGTTCGAACGGTATTCAATTGTATGAAAGTTGTAGAATCGCAGACAGGGGAGGAAAAATACAAATACTTAGAAAACGAGAGATTTGAGCAAGAGGAGAAGAGAAGGGCTGATTTTGAGCGTCCAACCTTATTGAATCGGGTTTGGAAGGAGCAACTAATTTAGAATTTGATATTGGATTGCATTTGAGGTTAGTGGGTCCTAAATTGAATTGTTTTAGGATAAAAACATGGATTTTAGGATATAAAAACATGTGTTTTTCGAAATTTTAGGGTCTAAAATGATAGCAATGGAGTTTAGGGTTGGTTGTGATGTGTTTATATTGAAGTATTTTTTATTTGGGTTAATTTTGGCAAGGATTTGTGGTGAAAATTGAGTATGTGTTTCAAAGAACTGTCTTGCTCGACAATCGCAGTTCGGACGGATTATGTTCCGTCCAGATGCTTTTTTTTGTTCGGATGCTTTGCAAAAAGCGTCCGAACGCATATGTGTATGGTTCAGACGGTTATGAGTACGTCCGAACGATTTTTGTTGTTATGTTCTTGCATTCATTTAGTAGTCTTAGCCCCCATTTAAGAATTACACGAGTTCGGATAACGAACTCGGTGTAATTCTTGAATTGTCCACGTTATGGACAGTTTGAGTTTACAATATGTGTAATGTGCATAATTATATCTGCTATTGTGACAGTTATGTTTATAAATTTCGATGCAAATCTCCTTTGTCCTTCGGATACACATTCAACATTGAGCTTACACACTTGCCTTAAATGGTGGGTGTTTATACTCAATATTGTGGGCGTGTATCTGGGGACTGAGGGGAAATGCTATCGAAATTTCTAAGCATCGATCACAATAGTCGGGTCAATTACATGC
Source organism: Morella rubra (assembly GCA_003952965.2). Classification (NCBI taxonomy): domain Eukaryota; kingdom Viridiplantae; phylum Streptophyta; class Magnoliopsida; order Fagales; family Myricaceae; genus Morella; species Morella rubra. The sequence continues at coordinate 29,366,494 of CM025851.1, forward strand.
AATACGTGATATTGTAAACTTGAATGGAATAGGACCCGAAGAAATTGGAGTTGAGTATGAATGTCATCATTGTTTACATTATTGTTTGTATTTTTGTCTTTGAAGGAACAATATGGATAAAATCTAGATTTATAAGGCTGATATACTGAAAAGTACGAAGTATAATGATGGTGTTCAGGATTTTATAAGTGTCGCCCATAGTTATGCAAATAGTCGGGGACTGATAAGATATCTATAAAGAGATGTAAAAATGTGTTGTTCCAACGTGTGGACGAGATGAAGGATCATTTATTTATAATTGGGTTTGACTAGAGTTACACTCATTGGGTATTTCACGAAAAGTCAATTTTAGAAGTTTCTAACTGGGTAGTGACTTTAGAACCTGAACCTCATTGTGAGGACTCTGAGGGAAACATAAATAATGATACAAGAGACATGTTAGAAGATTTTGAGGTGGGAGGAGAGGTTGATGAGAACGCTGGTGAAAATATGCCGGGTCCTGAAACAGTCGAGTCGGGATTTTTCGAGTATACCAAGTTATGGGCAGATGCTGAGCGAGAGTTGTATCCCGGTGTAAGAAGTACTCAAGTTATTTTTTGCTGTCAAGTTACTTCATGTGAAGTCGGAGAACTGTAAAGGCGTTTGAAGATGTGTTGGGTTAATAAAAGATGCGCTGCCGGAGGGGGAGACACTTCCTAAATCTTATTATGAGGCGAAAAAGTTAAGAAAGAATTTAGGATTTAGCTACGATAACATACATGCGTGCTTAATAACTGTGTATTGTTTTGGAAGGAGTACAGTGAGTTACAAGAAGTGTCTGGTGTGTGGGGCATCGAGGTGGAAGTACAGTCAGAATACCCAATCAAAGGTTCCTCAAAAAGTGTTGTGCATTTTCCCTTGAAACCGAGGTTGCAGAGAGTGTTTTTGTTAAGGAAAACGGCAACGGATATGCGGTGGCACCAAGATAAGTTTGTGATTGAAGATGGGGTGATGAGGCATCCTGTAGACTCTGGGGTATGAAAGACCTCGATAAGAATTATGAATGGTTTGGTCGGGAATCTCAGAACGTCTAGTTGTATTTGGCACATTCAAGGTAGTACGTGCAGGATTGCCTTACTCAAGGCTTGCACAGGAAGAAAGCTGACTGTCTATATCCCTGATGGATGTACGGGCAATGATGACGAGGCGTCCTCAATGCTCTCGAGTCATATTAGTGCGCTCGTTCGACAACATGTCCCATTTGAGACGACTAAGTGGAAGGAGGTCCCCAACAGGTTAAATTGTACGTGATGAACCGAGTGTTGGTAAGTATAATTTATTAAATGTTAATTGCTGAAAATTTTATACGTACTAACTGTTATATATGTTAAGGATGACTTCCAACTAGATTACGACCGAACCGAAATCGCATAACTTGACGTCTACAATGAACACAGTGTATAGGACACACAAAAATAGAATGTTCCAGCATTACTTGGTATTCAATTCCAAAGAAGAGGCGTTAGAACACCCATATCTCGATATGAATAAGGAAGAATAGACTCGTGTATGTGATTTATTCGTGAGTGAGAAATTTCAGGTTAAACATTTTTATTACGTCCTGAACGTTTATTTTATTTTATTATTAATTGTGGTAACAACTGTAAATGTACAATGTAGAGGAAGAGTGCAATCAACAAGGAGAATGGAGCTAAGCTGAAGATTGTACACACATTGGGAGCAAGGTCCTTCCAACACGGGAGAGCGTTGTTAGTAAGTAATAAATTTATATTTATATTATTTATTATTTAAGCAAATGACTTAGATATTTTAATATGCACGTTCTATATTTCTTTTGGTGTATAGAAAATTCCAGAATCTAATGAGATTAGTCCTGCGTTGCTATATAAAAAGACACATACTAATAAGGATGGCATGTGGACATCAGAAGATGCATGAGAAAATTTTGTAAGTTGTAACGTTATATTTAATGATGCATTCGTAATGTATTTATGTTTCATATGTGCTAATTTTATCTTCTTTTTCAATTTTGTAGGAAAAAAGGGAGGCGTTACAGTTGCAGCACGAGTTAGAGGGAAATTCATACGCCGAAGTGGAGATTTTCGCTAAGGTGTTGGGGACGAAAGCGGATTACGTTAGAGGTTTTAAGCCGTTCAGTACGGTCTGTTGGATCATCTTCATCAGTAACGTCCGTTGATTTGTCCCTGGAGATTGGAGGAGGCCAGATTAGAGATTGGGGAGATGAGGGCTAGACAGAGGGAGTATGAAGCGCTTCTGGTCAAATGGTCAGATATGGAGCAGACGATGCGAGAGCATCTGCAAATGATAGAGGAGTAGCATTAGAAGAAAGACAAAGAGCTGATGCAAATGATGGTGGAGCAGCAACGGAAAAAACACGAAGAACATCAGAAGATGATGCAAGAAGAACAAAGGAACCTAGTGGAACAACAAGAACGGAGGATGCAACTAATGGCGGAGCAGATGCGTGAACAGTTGATGGAGTAGATCAAATAGTTGCAATCTCGTACGACACTCAAACAAAAATTTGGGTAGATTTATGTATTTTCACTGCTTTGTCGTACTTATCGATTTTGTATTTTATTACATTTTAATGACGATTGCATTTTTGTAGATATTTTATTATACTACGAGTATTGAATATCTTTCTATTTATATTATTTGCAAATTATTTTTTAAATTTTAATTAAATTAATTCAAATATGTGGAAAACGGATCGAACGGTAACAGAAGTCGTCCAAACGGTTCCTGTACTATGATAACGTGCTCACGCATAACTATCTGTCCTAACCCTTCGCGTTAAATTCGTCCGTCCGCACAGTTATTCTCGCGTGCACACAGTTTTTTAATCAGAAACCATTCGCACGGTAATAAAACACGTTCCAACGTGTTCAGCAGAAAATGCATTTGAATTGTGTTTGTAAAGGTTCGAATCGTGTTTGAAGCTGACAACAAAATATTTCGCCATAGTGAAAAAACGATGTAGATGTCTTTACATAAGCTTCCGGACATCATTATATTAGCTTTCGGACGTTGTTATATAACCGTGCGCACGGATATTCCATGACAAAATACATTTCGTCACATTAGACCAACCGTTTGCATGAGCTGTGCGAACGTATGGAGAGTACGTTCGGACAATTCATGTGAACGGATGGAATGTACTGGGCATAATGATTTTCAATTTCGTGATTATGGCACAAAACCGTTCCGACAGTATTGTAAACCGTTCGAACGGTTTTGAGCAACAGAATAGGAAAATCATCACCTAAAACTTTGGCTGACGTGCTTTAGGTGATGAACCGGGTGATAATCCGGTTTTGTCAACCAAAACATTAGCCGGCGAAATTAGTGTTTGGCTGACAAATTTTTTTGACACCCAAAGTATTTTTTCTTGTAGTGTGATAGTCACGTTTTGCCTGAGTTTTCTTTTTTTTACGGAACATTTATGTTTTTCTTTTATTAGATGGTTTCAGCTTTGTCAGCTAGCGATACCCGATGGGGTTCTTACTGCGACCCACAATAAATATGAATAATCCTTGCAACGGTGGATATATATTCTTCCGGAACTTTGCCCCATATGAACCATGCACTTAAAGCCTTTTTAAGATGACCGCTTTTTGTTTCCGAAGCACTTTTAGCTGACCATCCAAATTCTCTCTCTGTGGTTCGATTCTTTTGCAGGCACTCTTGTTAGCACTCGACCCAAGCATTTTTTGCTGATCATTGAATTCGCTTTCTCTGGTTCTTTTTCAGGCACTTGTCTTAGGAGGTACAGATCATACCACGACAGTAACATTGACATGGGCTCTCTCTCTACTTCTTAACAACACTGAGACCCTAAAGAAAGCGCAGGAAGAATTGGACCTCCATGTTGGCAGGGAAAGCGAGTGAAGGAATCGGACGTGGAAAACCTCGTCTATCTCCAAGCTGTCTTCAAAGAAACAACGCGTTTGTATCCCGCAGTGCCACTTTCTTTGCCACACGAGTCCACTGAGGACTGCACTTTGGCTGGCTACCATGTCCCAGCAGGCACACGGCTTCTCGTTAATTTATCAAAACTACATTGTGACCCGCGTGTTTGGGTGGATCCAAACGAATTTCGGCCAGAAAGATTCCTTACAACCCACAAGGATGTTGATGTTCGGGGGAAACATTTAAAATTGATACCATTTGGATGTGGCAGAAGAATGTGATCCGGAATCTTGTTTGCCCATCAAGTTATGTTATACGGGCGGAAATATTTCATTCATGCGTAAAACTTTTTTTCCAAAGAATCAACTATTTTAATGAAATCATAAAGGTTACCGCTGAAAACTAATTCCAATAGAAAACACCCAAACGGCTAGCAGCAGTTCAGAGAACTGCTGTAAGCCATAAATGTGGAGGCCAGGCCTTTGTTGGTGATCGTAACGGTTCACGAAAAAAGGAGCAAACTCGCTGGAAGAGAGCCAAGATCAGGTCCGCGAAAAATGAGCAAGCTCATTTTAAGTGGGCGTTCAGGGTCACTGACAGTAACAACCACTGCACGGAGACGAAGTACACATAAAAGTGCTTTTGAGCCGTCTTCCCCATCGCACGTTTTATTCCTTCCCCAATCTCCACTCTTCTCTCTTCCTCGGTATATTCTATTGACATAATGGCAAACACTAACAATTTCTCATGCGTGCTTGGATTGGAATCCACAAAAATGGCGACGTCATTTTGCAGTTTTCTTCACGTCATTTAATGAGCTAAATTAAGACTGGTCATGTCATTTTGTCTCTTCTCCTCACTAAATGATATGGCAAGCTTTAGAACAGACTTTACACACTGTCTTTGCACACAATCCATTCTATGAATGACATTGGAAAAGAAGATGGTGATTAATTGTTAAAACTAAAGCGTGAGGTAATTTTTAATGTGGGAATTCCATCGTAAAAAAATTTGTTTTTTGTTTTTTTTTTTTTAAGTTAAGCAATATTGATTGTTCTAGTATTGGACAGGTCACTTCTTCCAATATTATTGTTAAAATAATTAGTCCAAGTTGTTTTAGAGCTTTGTAGAAGAACTTATAAAACCTAATTAATACCCGTTGAAGAAACTTAATAAAAGAAAGACTTCTAAATATAGAAGGAGAAAGAAAATTTACAAAAAAAAAATGTATAAAAAAAGAAGGGCCTCACCACTCTTACACACCTCTCTTTATCTCAGGTCACTCTTCTTGCACACACCAATGGCTCACATCCACTCGTTATAGGCAGAATACCTATCTCCCCTATTTATAGCTAGGCATAATAGGTCGGTTGAAAAAGAACTCTCATCCACTTGTTAAGACGGTGAGATAGAGCGTTTTGATAGCGATCTCGGTCTAGACCCCTCACCAATACCTATCCTCCTCACAAGGACTTGTGAGTACTTGTGTTTAGCTCACGCCTCAATTGATTCTCCTTAGCCGACACGCTGAAGTACTCAAAAGGGAATATATCCTGAGTATCGGGTCAAAAGAAAGAAGAAATTAAAGAAATATGGATGGTTGAGAAGATGGATAAAACGATGGATAAGCAAGCCTAAGCTTGAATGAGCTAGTACCCTAGACAAACTTAGAACCCGAGGATACGCAAGCCTAAGCTAAAATTGGTTGTCACCCTAGCTGAATCTAGAGCCCAATTGTGGAACAAAGTCGGCTTAACCCAACGATGAACCTCTAACAAAGTAAATTAGATATCAGTCCTAATCCCCAAGCACCAAACCCCCTCTGCTAGCTTAAGCTTCCAAGCCCTAACCCTAGTCGCCGATTGCCAATAACTTGACCAGCCTAACCTAGTGCAAGTCAGGTCTAACAAGTGAGAATAGTGTTAGGCTTAACCCTAAGTACTATAGCACCCATGTTAGCCCAAGTGTCAGGCCTAACCCCGAACATCGAAAGATAAAGGCACAAAGGCCACAAAGCTCCCTAAGATACTTCTATATCAATTTGATAAATATTCAATGGATGCTTACAAATGGTGCCATGGAGGGGTATTTTTAGGTCCTCCATGGGCTTGGGCGGCATTGGGCTTTCTATAATGAAAGCCTTTATTACCACACAATCAATCCTCCAAGATCCTATTAAGGTTAGAAAGGAAAGATCTTGCCTTTTCCTCAAGACTAGCTAAAATAAGAACAAATTAATCAAAGATTGATTATCTACTAATTTAGGACATGTGGCCGGCCAAAAGCTTCCATATAAGCAACAAGACTAATTGCCACATGCTCTAAAATCTTCATAACTTCAATCAAGGAACAATCTTTCCAAAATAGGACCAAGATTGTTTCCTTAATTAAATCTCACTAACATGATAATGTTTGAGAATAAAAAAGCAACAACATAACAACCTTAAAATAGGGGGATTCAGCCATATAGGGATTCCACGTGCGATTTACCCTATATGGCCCCTTCTAGCTGCTTGTGGTGGTTGCCTCCGTGCTCCGCCGCTTTTGCCACCACTCCACTACCATGTAGGGTGGTGATATCAAAATGATCCCCACGGTCTCTTGAGTCTTTTGAGACGAACCTCCTATGTGCTCCGCCATGCGCTACCGCGTCTGGTGATCGTGTGGTAATGCCATCAATCAACTCCTCTTGGCTTCAGGATCCATCCTAAATCAACTTCTCATGCACTTTTGGTTGAGCTGCTGTGACACATGGCCATGTGGTGGCGCGCCATCTTTGTGCTCCTCAACTCCTCCTGAGTTGTCGTTCATCGCCTCTCCATATGCTTTTCTTGAGTCATGCCGAGGCTTGTGGCCTTACTGGTCCTTGTCTTGTCATGGCAATATTGTGGGGCATGCCAATATGTTGCTAGACGTGTCATGGCTTAAGCCATGTCATGTCATGGGTGTGTCAGATGTCTCGACAAGCCTCGCCTAGGTCCTGAGTTGGGGTCTTGTCACGTTCTTCTTTTATATAGAGAATTCTTATATTCTCTCTTTTGCCGATTTTTCCTATTAGTCTTGAATATTCAAGAAGTTTTTTGACAAATGTAGGTGCTAAATTTTAACAATATCACGTGCCACAACTAATGCAATATTAGCTATATTTCTCATATACTTTAAAATGCTGTTTAAGATTGCTTAGTGTAAGTGTACAAATAGTTTAATCTTTACTTTATTATCCTCTAATTGCAACTACTAGTCTGCCGGTAGAGAGTACAGAGTCGGATCCGGCACCCAGGATCTAAACTTTAGCACTAATGTCTCCACTGAATCTGGTGGCTCATAACCCCACCAGAAATTTTTTAGGGCCCTATCTTGCTTCTTACACCATGACTGCGGCATCAAATAAAAGCTCATCAAATAAGAGTGAAGAGCACAATTAACAAATTTTATCATCACTGTCCGGCCAGCTTGCGACAACATCTTCGCCTTCCATCCTGAAAGCTTATGGAAAAAAAATTTTTAATGTCCGCTACAACTTGCAATCTAGTTCGAGGAACAATAGAGGGAGCCCAAGATGCTTGGCCTTCGGGGTCTTCAAGTATCTTCTTGCTTGAAGATGGATACCACTCTTTCACAGCTGGTAGCTCCATAATTTCCGTCTTCGCCTTCTTAAATTAATAATATCTTTGAATTTGAAAAGACTTATGAAAACTTGGTTAAGATTGGATTGCAATAGTTTTATAAAGGCCTATTAAATCTCCTTGATTGAAGTAACTAACTCCAACCCAATAAAGTCTCTCTATTTAAAGGATATTAATTGCTAATTGATTAAAACTAGTATTGAAAGTGTGAAAGTAATAAAATTTCAAAGAGTGAAGCCACATCTTTAGCTACATTTGTGCTTGAAAATTTTGAATTTTTATTAGGCATAAATATTTGATATAATATGTTGTTTGCTGTTTCAGTTAGGAAGAACTTGCGGCTCAAATTGGAATATTAATTAGAACCTATACTTCGTGAAAGATGAGTAATCCACAGAAAAAAAATGGTCTGATGAAAATACTAATAATAAAATGAAATAATACCATCAATATATAAAAGAATCTTTTACGGTTGATTATTTTATATATATTATAGATCAAGTTATTTCAATTGAAAAAGCTTCTTTTATTTGAAAATGTTTTAAAATTTAAAGATCCTGTTGATATTTGATAGTTTAGATTTGTTTTCAGAATTGAAAGTGTTAAAAGAGATTTTAAAATAGAGACTTAAACTGCAATTGAAACATTAAACTAGGGATAAAATCATAGTTAGCCCCATAAGTATGAGCAAAAATCAAATTGTACCCTTAATTATCAATTCGGCGATTCGAGACCCATAACTTTTGAAAATCATCAATTCTAGCCCCCGTCTAAATTAGCGTTAAATCTGACAGAAAATCATGCAAAATGACCAAAATGCCCCTCCAAGACTAAATTTTAAAAAATAAATAAAAATAATAAAATTTAAGAAATAAATTAAAAATAAATATTTTATTGAAATAGTGTTTCAATAGTTTTATTTAAAAAATATTACTTTTTTAAAAAAATTTCATTTTTTTTAATGAATTTTTTGGTAATTTTATCTTGGGGGCATTTTGGTCATTTTGCATGATTTTTTTTTTTGGATTTAACAGCCAATTTAGACGGGGGGGCTAGAATTGATGATTTTCAAAAGTTATGGGTCTCAAATCACCGAATTGATAATTAGGGGTACCAATTTGATTTTTTTTCATACTTATAGGGCTAATTATGACTTTACCCATTAAACTATATAATAAATAAATTTTAATTAAACTAATAAAACCCTATTAACATGACTATGGCGCAAGAAAGATTAAGGGGTAAAGTCATAATTAGCCCTATAAGTATGAGCAAAAATCAAATTGGTACCCCTAATTATCAATTCGGTGATTTGAGACCCATAACTTTTGAAAATCATCAATTCTAGCCCCCCCTCTAAATTGGGTGTTAAATCACGGAAAATCATGAAAAATGACCAAAATGCCCCCAAGATAAAATTACTAAAAAATTCATTAAAAAAAAAAATAAATTTTTTTTTAAATAAAACTATTGAAACTCTATTTCAATAAATATTTATTTTTAATTTATTTCTTAAACTTTATTATTTTATTTATTTTTTAAAATTTAGTCTTGGAGGGGCATTTTGTCATTTTGCATGATTTTTCGTTAGATTTAACGCTAATTTAGACCGGGGGCTAAAATTGATGATTTTTAAAAGTTATAAGTCTCAAATCGCCGAATTAATAATTAGGAATACTAATTTAATTTTTGTTCATACTTGTTGAACTAACTATGACTTTACCCCAAAGATTAAATGGATTAACCATATTAACAATTGAAAATAATATATTAATAAATCTAGAATATAAAACTGTGATAAGTAATTTTACATAAGAAAAAGCAAGAATAATAGTTTTAACTAAAATTTATTTGTTTGAATATATTATTTTATTAATTATTATAAAAGGCCTCACTGAGCGGTTTTGCCTAAGACCCCAATACATTTAACCAGCCCCTGTTTATGTGTTTTGCTGTCCTAACATATTGGAAGTAATTGCCTAATAGCAAGCACCCTTGAAAGAGTGCATACGTAATATGTAGCTCACTAAGTGCCCAAGATGATGACGGGACTAAGCAATCTGAATTATTAGTACAGCGGTCTCTACCATAGAAATCGGCCTTAGGGTCAGACCGGCTGATTCTATGAGGATGGCGGCGCAAACGAGGCTCAAGCCTCAAGGGCTTGTTAAGGAAGGCGGCAATATTGGAAAAGGAAAGACGTTTTCTGATCACCCTTAGCCGGTATAGTGTTGGAGAGGGGGGGTATGCCACGAGCAAACAAGGGAATGAAAGGCATTGTAGGATGACCGCTTTTTGTTTCTGAAGCATTTTTGGCTGACCATCCAAATTCTCTTTCTCTGTTTCGATTCTTTTTCAGGCACTCATATTAGCACTCGACCCAAGCATTTTTAGCTGATCATTGAATTCTCTCTCTCTGGTTCTTTTGCAGGCAATAGTCTTAGGAGGTACAGATACGACGTCAGTAAAATTGACATGGGCTCTCTCTCTACTTCTTAACAACCCTGAGAGTCTGAGACCCTAAAGAAAGCGCAGGAAGAGTTGGACCTCCATGTTGGCAGGGAGAGGCAAGTGAAGGAATCGGACGTGAAAAACCTCGTCTATCTCCAAGCTGTCCTCAAAGAAACAATGCGTTTTTATCCTGCAGGGCCACTTTCTTTGCCACACGAGTCCATCGAGGACTGCACTTTGGCTGGATACCATGTCCCAGCAGGCAGTCGACTTCTCGTTAATTTATCGAAGCTTCATCGAGACCCACGTGTGTGGGTGGATCCAAACAAATTTCGGCGAGAAAGATTCCTTACAACCCACAAGGATGTTGATGTTCGGGGCCAACATTTCGAATTGATACCATTTGGAAGTGGTAGAAAAGTGTGCCCCGGAATCTTGTTTGCGCAACAAGTTATGCACCTCATACTGGCTACCTTCTTGCACGCCTTTGAGATTACGACCCCGTCAGATGAACCCGTAGACATGACTGTGGTTGTGTTTGAGTATTAAAATTTTAGGGAGGTTAAAATTTTAAGGTATTGGAATTGATGAAAAAGTGAAAAGAGAGATTGTTTAAATGAATTTTTATATTTATTATAGTGAAAAGTAATGATTTGATTGGAAGAGAGAGATTATATTGTAATTATTTTATTATGTTAAAATTTTAAAAGTCCTAAAATTTTAGTAAACAAACACACCCTGTGAATATTGGACTTGCCAACCTAAAAGTGACTCCGCTCGAAATTCATCTTACTCCACAACTTCCACCTCAAGCATGCGCATAATTTGATTAGATGTCAACTACTAAAAATCAGAGCTACTACAGATGAAGTAAGAAACCGACCGAATACTGACTGCTTGCTTCTAGCTATATATACCTCTTTCTTCTTTGCTGCTTTCTTTCCATTGTTGTTTTCTTCGTTTGGCTTATATCTTGTTGTCTCTCTTTTTGGTTTGGCTTCTGTCTCACTTTGCGAAGTTCAAAATCCGAACTTCTTTTATTTGTTTGTCATATTCTTCGTTTCTCACCATTAAAATACTAAAAACATTTTCTTGATGTTGTGATCTGTCACGTCTTTTCAAACGTCCTCCAAGAACAAATATTTCATGCGTAAAAGGTTTTAGCCACTTTAATTTAACTCGTTGCAAATAGTAAGTTATACGGGCGGAAATATTTCATTCATGCGTTTAATCTTTTTTCAAATAATCATGACACTATTTTAATGAAATCATAAAGGTTACCGCTGAAAACTTCCAATAGAACGGCTAGCAAAAGTTCAGAGTGCTTTAAGCCATAAATGTGGAGGCAGGGTCCTTTGTTGGTGATCATAACGGTTCACGAAAAACCGAGCAAACTCGCTGGACGAGAGCCAATTAGAGGTCCACGAAAAAGGAGCAAGCACATGTTTTTTAAACTGATTGAAAAAAATAATTTTTGTTTTTAAACTACTGTTCTAACATATATGCTATACGTTTAAGATTGAAGGAAAGCTAAATAGAAAATGTTAGAATTTGAAGCAAACCGCCACAATTTGTTTTGTTCTCTATTTTCATGAATTTGACTCTCTTCCATTATGTGGTGTGGTGGAGATGGCCATCCAAATATTCTGAAATCTGTATGTGTATTATAGGAAAATAGAGATCATTGCTGAAATATATACGGTTGATGTAACTAATTAACACAATCGCGTTATGATGCAGGAATTTTTCATGCATCTATTAATTTGTGACTCAAGGAGAGAATTATTGAAATAGATAAATTCTCTTGTTCGAGGGAGTGAGATTTGAGTGTGGGTGTATTGGGGCTTGAGTGTATTGCAGTGATTTTTTTCCGCTCTTTACATATTCTTGTGATGATTTTTAGATTAGTGGATTTTTCTTCTCATTTCTATCTGTGAATGTTGTGTTTTTTTTTTTTTCGTTATTTACAGTGATCGTGTGCTCAATTACACAAGTAGTACAAGAAAGGGATGATCATGAGATGTTTATACCGTGATAGTTTGTAAAAGATGTTTAGTTTTTTTGGATAAGTTCGGTATAATTGTTTTCAACAACTTTTTGAGTGCGTGATGAGAACACTAGACATATGGCAAACTACGAGCTGACAGTTATGGCTTGCATGACTCGATTGATACCTCGGTAATAAATGATCAGAGATTCCAAAAACTTCAGAATATTGTTGGAAATGACTGGGTAATATTGTTTGATCAAGCATTGTCTAACCATATATGACCCTACATTGTAAGTGTCCAGTGACTGATGAGCTGATGATTCAAGAGCTTGCATTATCTCTATAATTGTCTTTTATAAAAAGATTTAAAATAAGTTACTAGTTTTTGTACAAAATAAAATTCCTACTTATATTTTCAAATTCTTAAAATATTGAATATGAAATATTTTTAACTTTGTATAAAAAATTTCAACAAAACTCAAATTTTTCTTTTTTTTACAACCAAATCTCAAAATTTTTACACAAATTCTAAATCAAATTTGTATAATTTGCGTAATTTCTCATTAAGCTTAACGAAAACACTATTACAGCTTATATAGAGCCTCAGCTCGTATATACAATTATATCAGAAAAGTAAAACTAGTCTACTTTTACAGCTGTACAAATACACGTGTACAAACTAACTCGAGTCTTCTACACACTCCGTTATTTGCCTTGTGACTGCAGCTTGCTTCAGTTCAGACTTCTCTTCACATTCCCCCTCAAGATGGACAACACCATAAATGTTCAAAATACCCATCTTGCTAACTAAGACACTGAACTGCTGATATCCCAAAGCTTTTGTAAAGATGTCTGCAAGTTGCATTTCAGTTTTCACATGCAAAGTTTTAATAACACCAGCTTGTAATTTTTCTCTCACAATATGGCAATCTATCTCTATATGCTTTGTTCTCTCATGGAACACCGGATTTGAAGCAATATGCAATGCCGCTTGGTTATCACAAATCAATAGAGCAGATCTATCATGAGATATGTTCAAATCCTTAAGCAATCTAATCAACCATACAATCTCGCATACAGTAGAAGCCATCGATCGATATTCAGCTTCGGCTGAAGATCTAGAAACAGTTGATTGTTTCTTTGATCTCCACGAAATTAATGAGTCTCCAATTAGGAATATACAAAACCCTGTTACTGACTTTCGGCTATCAATGCACCCTGCCCAATCTGAGTCTGAAAATGCTTTCAGATGTATTTCGGATGTAGCAGATAACATAATTCCTTGGCCTGGTGTTCCCTTTATATATTGCAACAACCTAGTAGCAGCCTTGAAATGTGTGTCACGAGGCTTTTCCATAAATTGGCTTAAAGACTGCACAGTGTAGGCAATATCAGGTCTCGTTATTGTCAAATATATGAGTCTACCAATTAACCTTCTATAAACTGAAGGATCCTCTAGTAATACCCCATCCGAAGCACTCAACTTGACATTCTGTTGCATTGGAAATTTCGATATTCTGCTGCCTAACATGCCACTATCCTCTAGAATCTCAAGGGCATACTTTCGTTGACATAAAGTAATGCCTGCAGCAGATCTTGCAATTTCTATCCCCAAGAAATACTTAAGTGCACCCAAATCCTTCAACTCAAACTTGTTGTCCAAAAATACTTTCAAAGTAGCAACAGCTTGAGGATCATTTGATGCAATTAATATGTCATCGACATAGACGATTAAGGTAATAAAAGACTGTCCAGCAAGTTGTGTGAATAAGGAATAGTCAGAAGTTGATTGAACAAACCCTTGAGCTATTAGAGTGCTAGAAAATTTGCTAAACCACTGCCATGAAGCTTGCTTGAGTCCATACAATGACTTAAGCAACTTACAAACACGTTGATCCTCTCCCTGTTTAGCAAATCCGGGCGGCAAACTCATGTAAACTTCTTCATGCAAGTCACCATGAAGAAAAGCATTGTTGACATCAAGTTGAGTCAAATGCCAATTATGGACAGCTGCCAAAGCAAGGACAGTACGCACAGTGACCATCTTAGCCACAGGAGAAAAGGTTTCATAATAATCAAAACCCTCACGCTGAGTATAACCCTTGGCAACTAAGCGTGCCTTATAACGCTCAAGAGAACCATCAGCTCTAAGTTTCACCTTATACACCCATTTACATCCAATGGGAGATTTTCCAGCAGGTAAAGTAGTAAGCTACCAAGCATGATTGGCCTCGAGAGCAGAAATCTCTGCAGCCATAGCCTCACGCCAATGGAGATGTTGGACAGCCTCATGAAAAGAAGTAGGTTCTTGGAGAGTGGAGAGACAAAGAGAAAATACCCGATGAGGTGAAGAAATGTTAGAATAAGAAAGGGAGTTTTGCAACAAATGAGGAGTACCTGAATGGACAGCACCAACATAAGAAGAGGATGAGGAAGGGTATGGAGAAAGTAGCCTGCAATGATAGTCACGTAAATAACTAGGAATGGTTTGGTTCCTAGTGGACCGATGAAGAGGAATGGAAGGTGGAGAAGCAATGGAAGGAATAGAAGAGGTAGAGGGAGGTGACATGGCTGATGGTAAAACATGTGAAACAGGTTCAGGAGGAATAGAATGAAGAGAGGACGAATCTGGTATGATATGAGGAAGGACAGATGAAGTATCAATAGATGGTGAAGAAATATTCGCAAAAGGGAACGTATGAGGAGCTGAAGAAAGCAAAGTTTTATCATGAAAGGGAAAGAGATTTTCATGAAAAACTACACTTCGAGAAACAAATATGGTCTTTGTGTCTAGATCAAACAATCGGTAACCTTTTGTACCAAAAGGATAACCAATGAAGATGCACTTACGCGCCCGAGAAGAAAATTTATGTTTATGACTAGAAAGTGTGGAAGCATAACAAAGACAACCGAAAACACGAAGATGTTGGTAAGAAGGAGATTGGCCATAGAGCAGAGCATAGGGAGATTGATTATTTAAGAGTGGAGTAGGAAGCCTATTGATGATATAAGCTGCAGTAAGGATACAATCACCCCAGAAAGTTAAAGGGACGTTGGATTGGAACCTAAGAGCTCTAGCGATGTTAAGAAGATGCTGATGTTTTCGTTCAGCTCGACCATTTTGCTGAGGGGTTTCTACACAAGTAGTTTGATGTATTGTACCAACACTAGCATAGAATTCAGGCATTATAAATTCTAAACCATTGTCAGTTCTAATACATTTAACAGTGGTCTGAAACTGAGTTTGAACTAATGTGAAAAAGGACTGAGTAATGATCTAGCTTCAGATTTGAGTTTCATAAGAAAAACCCAAAGACTACGTGTAGAATCATCAACTATGGTAAGGAAATATCGATGACCCAAGGCTGTAGGAATGGAAAAAGGACCCCATATGTCTGAATGTATGAGATCAAAAGGCTTAGAAGCAATATTTGTACTATTATTGAAAGGTAAATGCCTTTGTTTAGCTAAAGGACAAGTAGTACAATGAAATGAAGGAGAACATGTAATAGAAGAATCTAGTTTATGCAAAACTGAGATTCGGGAATCAGATACATGTCCTAGTCTATAATGCCAAAGATCAAAGTAAGTAGATGAAGCTGAAGCAACAAATGACTTAGGTACAGAAACTTCCATAGTATTTTGCTGCAACACAAGAGACCATTTTGCTCTTTACCCAGCCCAATCCTCCTCCAAGTGGTAAGGTCCTGAATCAAGCAATGATCAGACAAGAAAATGAGACAACATTGAAGGTCATTTGTCAATTTGCTGGCAGAAATTAGATTGAAATGAAAGCTGGGAACACAGAGGACATTTTTAAGGACTAATGTAGGAGATAGAGAAACTGTTCCGGTAAAAGAAACCACAGCTGATTGACCATCAGGGAGTTTTACTGTTGAGTCACAAGGAAGTATATCTGAAGAAAACAAACTGATTGAATTGACCATATGATCAGATGCACCCGTATCAATGATCCAAAGTGCAGAGGTATTAGGAAGAGATGAAGACAAAGCGGTGAAAGGTTGTTTACCTGCCATGGTGTGATTATGCACTAGATTGGCAGAGGAACTAGCAGATCCATCACATAAGGTTGGCTGAGAATTAATCAGCGAAAGAATCTGCTGACACTGTTCAGGAGTAAAAGGCATTGCTGTAGAGGTTGAATTAGGAACATGAGGAATTGATTCAAACAATGAATCTGCAAAATTCGAAAGATTAGAACCAGTGACATTAGGAGCTAAAGGAGGTCTGGTTTTAGCACGATAACTAGGGGGATAACTGATCAACTTGTAGCACTTGTCAACCGTGTGACCAAGATTGCCACAGTGACTGCATTGTGGTCGTTCTTTAGCTCGGGGATTGAATTGTCGATGAGTACCAGCAGCTGGTTGCCGACTTATCAAGGCAATGGAATCAACAGTAGGAGTTGGAACCAAATGAATGCCTCTTTGTCGTTCTTCTTGAAGTATCAAGGAAAAGACCTTGTTGATAGGAGGTAGTGGAATAGACAACAAGATCTGAGCACGAACTTGAGCAAAAGAATCATTCAATCCCATCAAAAATTGCATGACATACTCAGACTGTTGTGCTTCAGCAACTAAGCGTAATGCTCCACATCGACATCCACAAGAGCAGGTAGGAAGTGGCTTACAAGTGTCCAATTCATCCCAAATTCCTTGAGCATAGTGAAGTATGCACTTACAGAATCAGTGCCTTGAGTAAGATATGCAATCTGCTTCTGTAGTTGAAATACGTGGTCCGTTTGCTTGGGAAAAGCGATCACGTATATCAGCCCACACATCTTTAGCATCTAAGATATACATCACACTTGCAGCTATTTCTTTGGAGACAGCATTGAGGAGCCAAGAGAAGATCATGTTATTGCATCAAGACCATGCACTGAACAGAGGATCTGTAACCTGAGGACGAGGAAGAGATCCAACGATAAATCCTAGCTTGTTCTTGGCTTCAAGTGCAATTAGCATGGATCGGTTCCATGTATGATAATTCTCACCAGATATCAACAATGGCTGAGAAACTAGATTAGATCCAGGACTCTCACCGAAATGGAGAAAGTAGGGATTAGAAGGATGATCATCCTTTGAAGAATCTCCAGTAGGATTATCAGTAGGATTACGATTACTGATAGGATTACTGGTTTCCGGAGTTGCCATCGCAACAGAGTGTTGTAATGGAAAAGCAGTATATGAGTGTTTGGTAGGCTAGAAAGTGTTTAGGAAAGTTGGCTCTGATACCAAATCAAATTTGTATACTTTGCGTAATTTCTCATTAAGCTTAACGAAAACACTATTACAGCTTATATAGAGCCTCAGCTCGTATATACAATTATATCAGAAAAGTAAAACTAGTCTACTTTTACAGCTGTACAAATACACGTGTACAAACTAACTCGAGTCTTCTACACACTCCGTTATTTGCCTTGTGACTGCAGCTTGCTTCAGTTCAGACTTCTCTTCACATTCTAACACCTTGTTCACGCTAAGGTAAATGAAAACAGCGTATTACATTCTCACATGTCACAAATTCACTCCCATAATCTCAGGATTAAGAAATCAACATTACAAAGACGAATGCACTAGCATACACAAATAGTCACCGTTCCATGATTCACTAATTTCGGCCAATATTCAAGCAACCGTTTGGGATAGATCCAAAACCTATCGAAGAAAGTAGAGTGGAAAACAATTAATCATTAAAGTGGCCGCCAACACAACTTTTTTACTCGTGTGCAGCCAATCTTAGATTCCTTCAATATCAAAGATCTAACGCAATGTTGAAGTAATAGAGATTAACCAAGAAATTGGTATGCCCTGTCGGCTGTAATGGGATAGTTTTAAAACAATGAATGGCAGATAGATTTGGAGTATATCCTACCGTGTGCGTACACATAAACTAGATTTGGCTTGCTTAACTGATAGCCACAATTTCCAGAGCATCGGAATTCCAAACGAGCAATTCGTGCGGTACAGAGCAATCAATAACGTTATTGACATTATTGTTGAGACAAATAAGTACTGTACGTTGTAGCTGATAAACGAAACCCCTCACGTTTTAAATGCAGGAACATCTGTCCCGCAATTTCAATTCGAGAAAACATAACAGTATAAAAATCTTCGACGTTAAGGAAAAAGAAGATTAAACTAGATTTTTCCAGATGAATCTGCAGCAGGCACCATTATAAACCAAGCCCTATCCGACAGACCCTCACATTAACTATAATATCTGACTACTCAAACTTTCGTATGTGTTGCGTGAGTGGGTTGGGTAAGTCTCACATTATTTTGTCTTGTTATTATAAAAGATGAAGCTCTTCACCAAGTGGATGAATTCTTTATTCAATTAAACGCATGTCATGTGTTGCAATTGTTTCAATGCCTTTTTTCTTTCACCTTTATTCAACTAAATGCATGTCATGTATTGCAATGCCTTTTTCTTTCATGTAGCCGTCTATAGCCATCCTGCACAAGAGAGTTTGGCTTCAATTTAACTCGAATGCACGCGAACAACCACGAACGCAACTATAAATAAAGAAGTTTGATGTTTGTGAAACTAACCCAACAAAAAAGATGAGAGAAAAGAGTCGCACTATATTGAGAGAGTTATGTAGTTAATTGTCATCTCTTTTTTTGCACATGTGAGGAAATTAGGTGTATTGAGGATTTAGGGCATAGTGATTTGTTACCACCTTTCTACTCCGCTTTTCTTATACTGAATTTCTTTCTCAGTTTCCACCAGTGGCTGTAAGTTTCAAAGCTGAACCACTTAAATTTTGGTGTTTTATGTACTTGCTAATTTTATTCTCATTTATTTATTCCTTGCAACCCTGAATATTTATTTTTTGTCACAACAATATGGCTATTATATTTGCCCTTTTTCTGCTTCTAGTACTCCTAATAAGAATTGCAAGAAGCATCCAAAAAAACTCTCACATAAGGAAACTTCCACCACAAGTTGCTGGTGCGTGGCCAGTGATTGGCCACCTCCACTTGTTAGGAGGGTCACAACCAGCCCACACAACCTTGGGTAATATGGTCGACAAGTATGGACCAGTCTTCACTATCTGGTTGGGCATGCGTCGTACTCTAGTAGTAAGCAGTTGGGAGATAGTCAAAGAGTGTTTCACCACCAACGACAAAGCTTTTGCTAACCGTCCGAAAGTTTTGGTAACAGAAGTCATGGCATATAATTATGCCACATTCGCGTTCAGTCAATACGGTTCATACTGGCATAAAAAGCGCAAAATCGTCACTCTCAAGTTCCTCTCCAATCACCGCCTTGAGATGTTCGAACACGTTCCAGAGTTCGAGGTAAGTACATCTATAAAAGAGATACCAGTTGTGGGCCAAGAACAACAACGAGTTGGTAGAGATGAGGAATTGGTTTGGCGACATAACGTTAAACGTTGTCCTCAGGATGGTTGTGGGAAAGCGATTTGCTAGGGATGTAACCAAGGAGGAGAATGAAGGAAATGATCGGTGTCGACAGGCATTGAGAGATTTCATGGATTTGAGTGGGGAATTTGTGGTCTCAGATGCGCTTCCATATCTAAGGTGGTTGGATTTGGGTGGATACGAGAGGGTCATAAAGAAAACCGCAAACGAGTTTCGATTGGGTGCTCGAAGGATGGCTACAAGAGCATAAGCAAAGAAAAATTTCCAGTGAGGTTAAGGTGCACTCAGACTTTATGGAAGTGATCACTACTAGAAAATTGACTTTTAGTGACGAAATTCTCAGTGACGAATTGAATTTCGTCACTAAAAGGTAATTTTTAGTGACAAAATGCTATTTTCATCACAAAAAAAGGTTTTTTCATGACGAAACTACTTTTCGTCACCAATTTTGTCACTAAAGGTTTTATTTGTGACGAAATAAAATTGTTGTCACTAAAAGTTAATCTTTTGGTGACGGAAAGTTTCGTCACCCACCGATCGATCGGTATTGTAACCGTCTGCAAATACGAAAGGACGATGATCGTATATACGATGATCGGTAAGTGTAACGTACTTTTTCGAATCACTGTTCACGAATGGAAAGATGCACGTGTTTAGGAAGATCGTCACACCAGTCATTTTTTCGGTTATCTCTCCACGAAATCTCTCGAATCCTCTCAAATGCAAGGAGCTTTCGTGTGCATTGTTTCCAAGTGCGTGAATCATCTTTATTGTCTTCTACATCAAAGGTACTTATATTGTTTTTTAAGCAATATTAGCGTTGTTCACTAGCGAATTTTTAGTTTATTTTCTAATTTGCTATATCATCCATTTAGGACCGTAAAATATATTTATTTTATTGTTGATGCATGTTTTAAGATTTAGGATTGTTTTGGGATCAATTTTGGGTGATTTTGGCTGTTTTGGGATTTTGTAACGTCTGTGTGTTTTGTTCCCGTACTCGATCGATTCGATCGTAAGTGCTAGGTCCAATGATCGATCGTTAAATTACCGATCGATCGCTAATTTGGTACGGAGCGATCGATGCTTTAGTGAGCGATCGATCAAACTGTGTTTCAATTCCGATCGATCGTTTATATAGACGATCGATCGTTATTAGTATCGATCGATCGCTTACACCTAAGCGATCAATCGGTAAGCTACAATGTGAAGCAACGTTTTGATTAACTAGCGATCGATCGTTTTGTGGCGATCGATCCCTTAGTGTACTGTGCGTTTGTTGCATGGAAGATCGATCTCTGTGCATGAAACGCGTCGTTTTACCAATAGCTTTGATCGGTCATTGTCTTCCAAAGTGCGTGGAATCATACTTCATTGTCTTCTATGTCAAACGTACGTACTTATATTGTTTTTTAAACAATATTAAACAGTTTTTTACCGGTTATCTCTCCACAAAATCTCTCGAATCCTCTCAAAGTGCAAGGAGCCATTTCGTGCTGCATTGTCTTCCAAAGTGCGTGGAATCATCCTTCATTGTCTTCTACGTCAAAGTACGTACTTATATTGTTTTTTAAGCAATATTAAGCGGTTGTTCACTAGCGAATTTTTAGTTTACGTTTTCTAATTTGCTATATCATCCATTTAGGACCGTAAAATATATTTATTTTATTGTTGATGTATGTTTTAAGAGTTTAGGATTGTTTTGGGATCAATTTTGGTGATTTTGGGCCTGTTTTGGGGTTTTGTAACGTCTGTGTGTATTCGTTCCCGTAACGATCGATCGCCTCCATAGGCGATCGATCGCTTTGTAAGTGCTAGGTCCAATATCGATCGGTTAAATTCACCGATCATCGCTGAATTTGGTACGGAGCGATCGATGCTTTAGTGAGCGATCGATCGTCTCCTCGAAACTGTGCGTTTCAATTCGGACTGATCATCGTTTATATAGAGATCGATCGTTATTGATCGATCGATCGCTTACACCTAAGCGATCGATCGGTAAGCTACAATGTGAAGCGTAGCGTTTTGATTAAGGCGATCGATCGTATTTGTGGCGATCGATCCCTTAGTGATACTGTGCTTTTGGTTGCATGGACGATCGATCGTCTGTGCACTGAAACGCGTCGTTTTACCATAGCGTTCGATCGGTCAAATTGATTGATCGATCGCCATTTACAATCGATCGATTGATCGATCGCATTTTAGTGATCGATCGCTTGGATGGCGATGGATCATTTTTGTTTCAACTTCATTAATAATTACGTGATTGTGATTACTTTTTTTTTTTTAAGTAATACGTTATTGTGATTACTTATTAACACATATTTATATACAACTTTTGCAGTATACATAAAATGTCAGGAGTTAAGCGTGCACGCACAACGAGGGATTGTCGTCCCAAGAGCAAGAAGTCGCTGATCCAATGATGACCTTGGAGAGGCGAATGGAGTACTGAGGGGGCGGCCAGTGGCCAAAGAGCGTCCTGTGACGCTCTCTGATTTTGACCAGTTATTGTACGAGGAGCACTCCCTCTACCAGCTCTTCGAGTACCAGGAATTTCTTCATCAGCTCTCGTGGACTGAGGGGTTTTGTGGACACAGTTGTGCAAGATTTCTTCTGTGCACTCGTCTCGGTAGATAGAGCACCTGAGGTGCAGCTAGAGGTGCGAGGCGTGCAGTTCTTATTCTCGGCAGACGTCATTGCGATTTCTTAAACTGCCCCCGGCCCGAGAGCCCCTGTTTCCCGGCGGTACCCCTGACAGATGAACAGAGGACATCAGAGCAGGATTTGTGGACGCTGATGACTGGGAAGACCTCTGCAGTGGTGGGCAGCATAATTAAGCAGAGTGAGTTCAGTGAGTTTTGGCGGATTTTGCACCTTATCTGGACGCCGAACGTCGATGGCAGAACTCATTCCACCGAGTGCCCGTTCACGAGAGCTCAGTGCATGCTCTTACTGGGTCAGCAGACGCGGATAGATTTTTCGCTTGTACATGTTCGAGCTGATTATGGATGAGGCTTGGGAAATTAAGGAATATAGCCTCCCATACGGCGTGTTTCTGACTCAGTTCCTCATTTCTCGGGGAGTCGTGATCGCTGCCTCGGATACACGTAAGGAGGTTAAGAGTGCGCTGAACAAGTTCACTCTGTCCAGGAGCCGGGGCCAGGAGGGGGCATTGACTCGACGGTTCGCTCGTAGAGCAGCGGCGGCCGCAGAGGAGGCATCACGGCCTTCGACATCAGCGTCAGAGGCACCTATGGAGACGGGAGCACCTGCAGTGCCCCCTCCATGGGTGGCCCAGCTATTTGCGGACCTCGACAGCCGTGTCAGCGCGACTATGAAGGCCACTCTACAGCCTGTTGAGAGGCAGATGCAGTCATTAGGAGGAGCAGCTGAAGGAGCTCCGGACCGCCTTCGATGGGGAGTGCACTGTGACAATGCTGCGCAACAAGTCGGTCGTGGCTCATATGGCGGACGTCAACGAGCAGCTGGAAGAAATTAAGAAGACTCTGGATGATTTCAAGACGGAGGCAGATCCACAGAGGATTCCCGGAGATATTCCTGATGACGTGGCCACTTTCCGTGATGCTGTTCGACGTTGATGAATTTTTATGTTATTTTTTTATATCTATTTGGGACATACATTTTGATTTATGGTTTTATTTATCTGTTTGAGACATTTGTGTTTATTTGGATTTGGTTTTTTTATTTACGTATTTGAGACATTTTCTGTTTATCTGTGGATATGCAGAAGAAACTTTGATTACATTTACGTGTTTTTCTATTTGTATTTCTTTATCGACACTTATATAAGTAAAATGACCAATATACCCTTTGGTCGGCAAAAATAACGAAATAAGTGGTTTATCAAATAACTAATATAAAGAATTTAACAAGAAATCGTTTTTTATTTTTCTGTTTTGCAACTAAATACACCGATCGATCGCTAAGTGCACACCGATCCATCGGTGTTATCCGTCGTCGTTTGGGTGCACTAACCGATCGATCGTTATATACACCGATCGATCGCTACATTAGTTTTTCATCTAACCCTCATTTTTTTAAATAATGTGAGTTTAAATGATTAGAAACATAAAATATATATTAACAAAGTATGTTAGGATGTATTTAGATTACATAAAAACATATCAAGTACATAT
Organism: Morella rubra; assembly: GCA_003952965.2. Lineage (NCBI taxonomy): Eukaryota > Viridiplantae > Streptophyta > Magnoliopsida > Fagales > Myricaceae > Morella > Morella rubra. Next base: position 29,390,066 of record CM025851.1, read on the forward strand.
CATTAATTTTTAAGAAAGCATGTATAAGTTATACATGTTGCAACATAGATGCATTTTGTTTGTGTTAGTATGAGTAAGGTATTAAGATGTTAGAAATAGTGACATAACGCTTATTTAACACATGATTATAATTCATCAGTATGAGGTATGTATTAATATGATATTATAAGTAAATTAATTTTAATAATTAAGTCATTTGTTAGGCTAAAAACCGTTTTTTAATAATTAGGTTAACCGATCGATCGCTTTATTGGCGATCGATCGGTACATAACGGTGTCGTTTAATATTTTGGTACCATGGATCGTTAATTTTGGGGTTCATGCGACGTCGTTTTAAATTAACACCGATCGATCGGTAATATTACCGATCGATCGTTGTTTTTGATCGATCGGTAATATTACCGATCGATCGGTGTTTATCGCGCTTGAAATGCCAGGATGCTCTAAAGCCGTGGGTGAAGCAAAAACACACCCACGGCAAGAGGAAACTAGAGACTCGCGGCAAGGAGCTATTTTTCCCTTTAATTTTGTCTAAATACCGTCCTTTTAGCCCAAGCTCAAATTCATTGGTTTTTTAACCGGGTGAATATTGAAAAATTTGGGCGACATTTGTGAGATTTTGGTGTGATTTAGTTCGTTTTGGTCTACATTTCGTGCAAAAGGTAATTGAATCAACCTACACTACGATTTATGAATGATTTCGTTGGTTATTTGGTGTTATTTTTATTTGTCTATTCGTGGGTGTTGTGGATTGGATTTGTGTTGATTAGAGCTTCTTAGAGTATTTTTAATATGTATATTAGAATTAGTATTGCATGAGGATGATTTGTGAGTGTTTTGGGCGTGGATTTGAGTGTGTGGGAGGCTGGCAAGCTGTTTTGTCGATCTGGGTTAGTCACGATCGATCACCAGATTCTGACGATCGATCGTGTGTTAGATGGAGGTTCAGCGATCGATCATCTATATAATGACGATCGATCGTCTTGAAACCGATCGATCGTCTATAGTATCGATCGATCGCTGGTTAGGGCAGATTGCAAGTTATTGACCTTGTGTAGCATTTATTATATTCTCATATTTAATTATTGAAGTGCTTGAGTTCTGGAAATGAATCATGAAGTTTGAGAAGACTGGAGGATGATTACAGGAGTGTTTTTTTTAATAGTGATACATGTATAATATTTGAGCTTTATATTGAATGTTTGATTATTGAAGTGCTTGAGTTCTGGAAATAAATTATGCAGTTTGAGAAGCATGGAGGATGAATATTGGAGTGTTTTTGACTTGTTATGTTTGAGTTTATTTTTGGGATATAATGTGTGTACCCTTAGACCCGTTCAAGGGTTAAGACGCGATAAATATGCGTTTATCGCGTAATAACCCTTGAATTGTCCACAATATGGACAGTTTGAGATTGTGTATTCGTGGTTGGACGAGTTCGGTACTTGTGTCCTGTCCTGTCTTGGAGGAAATTCGGTATCATCTACCTTTTGTCTTCTGGGTATACTACTAGCATTGGTGTATGACGTCATACAACTATCGTTGATGACGTTTGCCTCCAACGCTGGTGCGTGTATTTGGGGACTGGGGGGAGATGCTGCCGAATTTTTTTCAGGTATGGATGGACACAAGTTGAACTGATGTTCAACTCCAAATGCACAATCTTGAATGGGATAGGACCTATCAGCTGGGCTTAAAGTCAAGTTACAATGATTGGGTGTTTATGAATTACTTAATTTGTGTATTTTTTTAGATTGGTGGCGATGGATAAAAGTTGGGTTTACGAGAAAAATCGGTTTGGTGAAAAGTATGCGGAGGGGGTCCGTGGGTTTGTCGTATGGCTGCTTGTTGTGTAGACTCTCGGGGTCAGATCAGATGTCCGTGTTGCAGAAATGTAGTGTTTCAAGTGTTGGATAAAATGTCATGGGTTTGATCGTCATGATGAGTCAAGAAGCTTGTGATCAATGATAGAAGAAAGATCAAATAAAATGGAAGATCATATATACATTAATGGGTTTGATGTGAGCTATAAGTCATGGGTGTTTCACGGGGAGGGTATTCAACTTACTTCAAATTGAGTCAAGAGTCCGGTGCGAGCTTACCATATAGTGATGATGATTTAGAGGGAGATAACTCTGATAGAATGGAGGAAATGTTAACCGATGTTCGTGCCGGATTAGATGGTGGGGCGGCAAGGGTTGAAACGGAGAACCCTAATATTAAGGAAACCCCCACTTGGGGACCGAAGGCTTCGACACCACTTAATAAATTATGGGAAGAGGCAGAACATGAATTGTATCCTGGATGTACCAAGTTTAGTAAGTTGTCATTTACGGTCCGGTTGTTGCACGTGAAGTCGGAGAATAAGTTGTCGGTTAAGGCATTTGATATGGTATTACAATTGATTAAGGAGGCATTGCCAGAGGGGGAGACGTTACCAGGATCGTATTACGAGGCGAAACAATTGCGAAAGGATCTTGGGTTTAGTTATGATAAAATCCATGCATGTCAAAATGATTGTGTGTTGTTTTGGAAGGAAAACAGTGAGTTAGACAGATGTCCGATATGTGGGGTGTCTCGGTGGAAATTCGAAAATGATTTGCGCAATCGAATTCCCAGAAAAGTGTTGCGTCATTTCCCTTTAATCCCTAGACTTAAACGTTTGTTTACCACAAAAGATGTAGCAATTGACATGAGATGGCATAAGGAAAAACGGGTCGATGATGGGGAGAGTTTGAGGCATCCTGCAGATTCATTGGTTTGGAAGAATTTTGATAAGGACCACGATTGGTTTGCTCAAGATGCCCGCAACGTCCGCCTTGGTCTTGCTTCTGACGGGTTTAATCCGTTCGGAAACATGAGCAATGCGTACAGTATTTGGCCGGTCGTTGTGTTTCCATATAATTTACCCCCATGGAGGTGTATGAAGGTCCCATTTTCACTAATGACTCTTCTGATTCCGGGTCGAAAGTCACCGGGAAATGATATTGATGTATATCTTCGACCCTTAGTGGAAGAGTTGAAACAACTATGGGAAGATGGAGTTGAGACACATGACGCTTCAGATGGGACGACATTTAAGATGCATGCAGCTTTGATGTGGACCATAAATGATTTTCCAGCATATGCCAATTTATCTGGATGGAGTACCAAAGGGAAGTTGGCATGTCCAACGTGTAATTTAGACACTGACTATAAGTGGTTGAAGCACGGGAGAAGAATGTGTTATATGGGTCATAGGAGATATTTGACACCGGGGCATGCATGGAGATATGATGTGGATACGTTCGATGGGAAAGAAGAACATAGACTTCCGCCTGAGGAGTTAACTGGTGAGGACATATTGGAACAATTGACGCATGTCGGGAGACTATCTTTGGTAAAGCGTCAGGGAAGAATAGGGGAAAGAAGAAACAATCGTCGGAACGTTTGAATTGGACGAAGAAGAGCATATTTTTCCAACTGCCGTATTGGAGTACATTAGGGTTACGGCATAACTTGGACGTGATGCACATCGAGAAGAACATATGTGACAACGTGATTGGGACGGTGATGAATATCGAGTTCAAGACCAGAGATTCAGCGGGTGCACGTAAGATTTAGCTGAAATGGGGGTCAAAAAAGACTTGCACTTGGTGCATGACGGTCGGGTTGAATTGATGCCTCAAGCGGTGTATACTTTGATTCGGGAAGAGCGAAGGAGGGCCTGTGAGTGGTTAAAAGATGTGAGGTTCCCCGATGGTTATGCAGCTGAGATTTCACGTTGTGTGAATCTAGATGAGTTGAAGGTTTCTGGAATGAAAAGTCATGATTGTCATGTGTTCTTGCAGAGGGTTCTTCCAGTGATGATCCGAGGGTTGTTGAAGGAAGACGTGTGTGGCGCAGTGACTGAATTATGTTTGTTTTTTCGAGAGTTGTGTTCTCGTACGTTGAAGATTTCTGTATTGCAGAGGATGTCAGAAGATATCGGGATAATTTTATGCAAGTTGGAAATGATTTTTCCACCCGCTTTTTTTACAATAATGATGCATTTGGCGGTCCACTTACCGCGCGAAGCAATGCTTGCTGGACCAGTACAATATAGATGGATGTATCCAGTTGAACGGTTGATGGGTCGCTCGAAACGGAATGTGAAAAATAAGTCTCGTCCCGAAGGGTCGATTGCAGAAGCGTATATTGAGAATGAGTGTTCGACATTTTGTTCCCAATACCTCCGAGGGGTCGAAACAGTGTTTAATCGCAGAGATCGAAACTACGATTCTGACGGCGATCCCGAGATACGAGGAAGGTCATTGGATGTGTTCACTCAGAGAATTAGATTGCTAGGGGCTGGAAAAGGACATGACATAGACCGAACAGAGTTCAAGAAAGCTCGGTGGTTTGTGCTGAACAATTGCAAAGGCATCAGCAACTACTTAGAGTAAGTAAAATAAAATTTCATAGGTTTTCTATAATATACAGACGTTGATTAACCTTATCATTACAGTGAACACATGGACGAACTTCGCGCGCAAGGAGTTGGTAACATTTCTCGTATGCATGAGGAACAATTTCCGGATTGGTTCTTAGGGCGAGTAAGTGTTATTGACAAATAATTCAAATTAAATTCGTGTATTTGTTTTTAATGACCTTCTAATATATTGTTGTAGGTTCAAAAATTACGTTCTCAAAATCCATGTACATCGATCGATGAATTGTATTCATTGGCACGTGGGCCTGATACACGAGTGATGCGTTATTCTGCATGTGTTATGAACGGATGTAGATATCATACAGTACAACGGGAAGAACGTCGGAGAACTCAGAACAGTGGTATTGTAGTACCGGGATCACATGAGGGAAATCCAATAGAATTTTACGGAAGGCTTGTAGACATTTATGCCATGCAATACTTGCGGGGAAATACTGTATATTTGTTTAAGTGTGATTGGTGGGACGTCGGAGATCACCGTGGAATTCGTATCGACGAGAACTTTAAGAGCATAAACACTTCCCGACTGTGGTACTTAGAAGATCCATTTGTTTTGGCTAATCAAGCAAGTCAAGTGTTTTATCTAGTTGATAATCTGCATGGACCTACATGGCGAGTCGTGCAGAAGTTGTCGTGTAGAAATGCATATGACATTCCCGGCCTGGATCCGGATGGTGAAGTTGATGTAAACATTGAATCGGGAGCAGCCATCGCGAATGAAGCGTATCAAGAGGACGATGCCATTGACTTGTTTATAGACTTCCGACAGTTTAATCTTAATCCACTACGGAGGGATGACGTTACGCCAAACGTTATCCAAGCTTCTGAGGCAATTGATCGGCGGAAAAAAAGACGTATAGATAGTAACGATGTTTCAGAGGGGGATGAAGCAGAAATTGAAGAAAGAGAGCACTTCTTCTTCGAAGTGAATGAAGCATGGTCAAGTCACGCCAGCTTGTCCTAGTAGTTGTGCATGTAAGAAATTATTCTAAGTTATATTTCAATTTCCTTAAGTTAACCGACCGACTAACTTTGTTAATTTTATTTTATGTAGCGACATCAGCTTCTAAACGTGGGCGAGGTAGGACACGTGGAGTCAGTTTGGAGAAGAGTCTTGGGTCCGGGTCCGGAAACTATCGGTGCATATCCCGGAGGGAGAGTGTGGAGGAGTGTCTTCCACTGCTGCCATTCTATCGACGAAGATTGGAATGTTGGTCCGAGGGCTGATTCCGATCTCAGTTAACAAGTGGGTCGATGTTCCTGCAGAAGTGAAGGAGTACATTATGGATCGGGTGTTGGTATGATTAAATTCGTAAACATAGAATTTTTGGTGGACGCATTTCGTTTATCATTGTAATATTGTATGTTTTGGTACTTATGCAGGACCACTTCGACCTTGACTACACCCGTCATGAGGACGTGAGGACGGTGGTCGAGACTATGATGACGGCACGTCGAACGCACCGCAACCGAATGCATGCGTATTTTAAGAAGTTCCCGAGTAAAGAGGCGGCGTTGCTGAAGCCGCACCCTGATACCACAGAAGAACAGTGGAAGGAGTTATGCGATCTGTTCACCAGCGAAGCATTTATGGTACGTGATTACAAAAACTCGTTGCTTAAATATTACATTCTTTTAATATTTAATTACTTAAAATATCGCAGAAACGAAGCGAGCAAAATAAGAAGAATAGATCAAAGTTGACTGTGAACCACGCTGCTGGTTCGCGCTCGTTCCAGCGCACACGAGCTTGCATGGTAAGTTAACAACTAAATCTTAGACTTTATTGATATTGTTTGTCAATAACTTTATGCTATTGTCATGTAGAAAAATCAAGAAAGCGGCAATATCAATCCTGCAGAGCTGTATAAAAAGAATTATACAAACAAAGATGGGATTTGGACCTCGGAAGGAGCGAGAGAAATTTATGTAAGTCGCTTTCATTTTAATCTACTTTATGTAATTTATGTATAGTTTATCTACATTAATGTTTCTGGTAATTATTGTCATTTTTTCAGGAACGGATGGATGCCTTCCAGCGTCAGTGTGATTTAGAAGGGAAGACTTACACCGAAATTGAAGTATATTCCGAGATATTGGGCAAGAAGTCGGGATATGTTCGGGGATTAGGACGGGCGGTTAAGCCTCCGCCTTCATCAACTTTGACTACACAGTCTTCTGATCTACAGCACCAGCTAGCAAAGGCAAGGGATGAGATAGAGGCGATGAGAGCTGCTAGAGAAAAAGACTTGCAAGAATTTGCGAAGAAGCAAGCTGAGATGGAGGCCACGCTGAGGGACCACCGTGAGGAGCAGCGGGTGGAGCAGGAGCGCATCCGGTTGGAGCAGGAGGAGCGCATGAAAAAGGGAGCAAGAGCGCATGCGAAAAGGAGCAAGAGCGCTTACGGGCAGAAATATCGAAGGAACTGGAGAAGAAAATGTCCTCTGTAATGGAGAAGAAAATGAGCGACATGTCAAAGCGACTATTCAGCCAGTTTGGGGGTTCAAAAAGGTAGATGCATGTATATTGTAATAACTTTTTAATTATGTATTATTACGATATTATTTTCGATTTAATTATGGATCACTATATGTTATTATTGATGTTTATTAATGTGAGTATTGTATTATTATTATAAAATGTACGTGTTATATAATATTTTCCATTATTATTGTTTAAAAAAAAAAAAAAAAATTCTCTTACCACTTCGATCGGCATATTCAGCGATCGATCGGTTGTTGTTCAACCGATCGATCGTCCAATACATCGCTAATATTATTACTGATCGATCAGTATCGATGTGCAAATCAACCATCCGATTCGATCGATCGTCAAATATCACCGATCGATCATAAATCACGATCGCTAATTAAACGACCGATCGTCCATGGCATAACGATCGATCGTGATACTTTAGTGATCGATCGCTTATATAAAGCGTCCGATCGTCGTTGCTGAAGCGATCGATCGTCTATTTCTTACCGTGCGATCGTTTAAATGTGTCGATCAATCACCAATACATAACCGATCGATCGTCAATACATACCGTTCGATCATCTCAAATGTATACCGATCGATCGCCTTTCCAATCGATCCATCACTTCGTTTTCACCGACCGATCGTAAAATACCGATCGATCAGTAAATTTAGTGACGAAAAATTTCCGTCACTAAAAACTTTTCGTGACGAAATTCGGGTTTCGTCATGAAATACATTTCGTGACGCTCATTCGCTGACGGAGCTCGTGACGAAAATATTTCGTCACTAATACTTTTAGTGACGAAATATTGACTTTTAGTGACAAAAGTTTTTGTCACTAAAAGTCAATTTTTTTTGTAGTGGATGTTGTCTACTGTTACACTAGATGATGAGACTTCCAGTTATGATGCTGATACAATCACTAAAGCTACATGTTTGGTATGCTTTTAATAATCCTACAAACTTCCACAACAAAGCCTATCCCCAAACTTTGCTTTTTTGCGAATATCATGATGATGGTAATACTTATATGTAGTTCATCACCTATTTGTTATTGGATTGAGATCATTTCAAAAAGATCCTCATAGTTTGTTTTTGTTTTTTTTTTAATAAGTATTTTCATGCTTAGAAAAAAAGAAAAAGTATTTTCATATTTTCAAAAGCTCTACAGGTAGGGAGCAGCCCTTACATATAGATCCGAGAATATAGAAAAACTCAAAACAGTCTCTCTTCAATCTTGATCCCAATTTGTTATTATTAGAATCTTCTATAAAATTCTTTGTCCAATTTCTGGAGATATTGAAAACCTAACAAACATAGAATGTATTCTTAAGGCTCTGGACTCTATTTAAGTCGTATATATATATACACTCATGAATACACTTAAAAAGCGTTTTTTAAGTGACCACGTTTTATTTCCATTGAATTCTCTTTCTCCGGTTATTTTGCAGGCAGCTATCTTAGCAAGTACAGATGCCACAACAGTTACATTGTCATGGGCTTTGTCTCTACTTTTCAACAACCCTGACACTCTAAAGAAAGCCCAGGAAGAATTGGACCTCCAAGTTGGCAGGGAGAGGCAAGTGAAGGAATCGGACGTGAAAAACCTCATCTATCTCCAAGCTGTCCTCAAAGAAACATTGCGTCTTTATCCTCCCGGGCCACTTGCTATACCGCACGAGTCCATTGAGGATTGTACGTTGGCCGGCTACCATGCACGCAGCTTCTCGTTAATCTAACGAAGTTTCATCAAGACCCACATGTGTGGGTGGATCCAAATGAATTTCGGCCAGAAAGATTCCTTACAACCCACAAGGATGTTGATGTTCGGGGCCAACATTTCGAATTGATACCATTTGGAAGTGGTAGAAAAATGTGCCCCGGAATCTCATTTGCGCAACAAGTTATGCCCCTCACACTGGCTACTTTGTTGCACGCTTTTGAGATTAGGAGCCCGTCAGATGAACCCGTGGACATGGCTGAGAAAGTTGGACTTGTCAACCTAAAAGCCACCCCGCTGGAAATTCATCTTACTCCACGCCTTCCTGCTCAAGCATATGCATAAAACTTATGGCTACTAGACTTCAGGACTATTTGTCTATGCCTGCGGTGCGGGTACTACTAAATAGCTAGTAGATGGTCTTTTGCATCTTGTTCTTAAACTGCCATGTGTAATACTTATTGGCCAGTTAATAACCGCCATGTACGTTGCTTAGAAAATAGTAAAAAAATCGAAGAATTTAGGCGGCCATGTTTGTATTGGAAAACCCCATAATAAAAGCGTTAATAATCAAATTCAAAGAGGCTGGTAGTAGCATGCAGGAGATCCCACATCTTTGTTTCAATAGCGCTTTCACTTTTCCTTTCCAATATGTACGCTTCTGCGCATATATGCATGACTATACCTACTATTGTTTGTTACTTTGATCAAACATTTTCTAACCATCAGACCCCACATTGTACATGTCCTGGCACTGGCATTCATAGCCATATAATATGTACGAGTTCACCATTAACACACTTGATTTCTACTTTTGTTTCAAATTTTACGAGGTAACGGAAAAGATTGCAATTTTTAGATGAACAAGAACAGGAGAGATCAATTTAGGCAGGGCAAAGCACAGAAATTCGAAACACGATAATCTCTTGCTTGGATTTTCTTCGTTGATAGATGTGATTTGCTTGCATTACTCTTTTTTTTTTTTTTTCATTTTATTATTCATCTAAATGCGAACCTAATTCCAATATGAATCCTTGGCACTGTTGATATCTAGCTCCTGATAGCTGGCCCATTGACCACCGGTTTCGGTTATTGTCATGAGCGGTAGTATGCGGAACCGAACCCATTGACCACCACGTTAAAAAGATTTTAGAGGATCATTTGTTTTTCTTAGAGGTTTTACCGGACACTTATCTGAGGAGGTACATATACGACAACAGTAACATTGAATGGAAGATCTCTTTCATCTTCTTAACAACCGTTGACGCTAATATAAAAAAAACTCAAGAAGAATTGGACCTCCAGTTGACAGGGAAAGGCAAGCGAAGGAATCAGACTTGAAAAACCTCGTCTATCTTCAAGCCATATATCCTCAAAGAAACAATGAGTCTCTATCATCCCGGGCCACTTTCTATGCCGCACGAGGCTTTGGAAGACCGCGCTTTGGTAGGCTATGATATCCTGGCAGGCACACGGCTTCCTGTCAATCTATCGAAACTCCATCGCGACCCACATGTGCAGAGACGATGCCAGCTGGGGGGCCAGCAGGGGCCATGGCCCCGCCAAAATTTCAAAACTTATCCTACGGTGTGTGAGTTTCAGTAATGCCTCTTAAATTTGAAAAGTTTGACTAATGACGGTTGAGTCTATACATGGCCTGTAAAAATTCCGCTTACGTGGTTTCAATTCGTCTTTAAGTTCTAATTAGCCAATGAGATCGAATTTAGGTGCTGCTTCTGGGCTTCCTCTCTTGCATACTTTCAGCTCCAAATTCAAACCTTTTCTTCTTTCTCTCAGGTCATTGGTTTATTATTATTATTTACTTCAACAATTCTGTTTATTGTTTCACTCAATTTATTCCAGTTGTTAGCATGAAGGTGCACTAATTCAGTGAGGGTAATATAAACTTTTGTTCCTGTTTTTTGTTTGTGTTAACTTTTCTTTGAGGTTGAAATTCATGTCTTCGTAATATTGAGTTATATCATTATTCAATTTTTTTTTCCAAGCATATTTTCACTTCCCAATTAGATTGTAAGAGTTAGTCTCTGTATCTTCTTTCACTTTAATGAGTTTTTTTTTTTTTTTCCGTGTTCAGTGGTCAGTGTTTTGTGTGGAAAGTGAAAAATTTTGATTGATTTTTTTGATTGATTGGATCAAACTAAAGATAATTTCTTCATTTATGTGCAGTGGAGGGGCCACGTCATCCAATTTTTTTTTTTTTTTAATATGTATTTTACCAAGGTCCGCACCCCTTGGCCTACCGAAAAATCAGCCTCCCCCCTTGCCTGCCCAAATGCCTCAACCCACCCCTCCTAGGCCCAAGCAAATGACTCAGCTTGCCTAAAAACAAAGACCAGCCCTTTTTTCTTTTTTCTTTTTTCAAATTAATAAAGGGCAAAACAGCGTCGTTTCACCCTCTTTAAAAAAAAATAAAAATTAAACCAAGGTGAAACGACTGGTTTAATTCTCCCCCATCCCTCTCCTCTCACCCCAACCCACCCCTCCTCCTCCCTCTCTCAGCTCCTCCACGCCCGTCACCGGACCGTCGATTACCAAAACGCCACTCTCTCAACTGTCTTTACCTCCGAAAGTCTCCGACCTTCCAATTACTCTCTCCACAGCATTTTCTCTTTTTCCTCTGCCTTCGCCCTTCTTATAGTTATTTCCGAAGTACGAATTGCTCTACCCAATCTGTTAGCCCAAGGTTGTTTTTGTAAAACAAATCATATTTGATTTTGATGATAACAAAATTCTAAGTTTTGAAGATTTTAGATTTTACATTGTCAATCCACTATTTCTAAAATATATTTCAAAAGATTGAGGTTATTTCTTTAAATTATTTTTAAGTGTACTTGAACACCATTACATAAGTTGATAAGATCAATTTTTCATATTGTAGGTGTTTAAAGAAGTGTTGGAATGGGTTGGACACTTTTAAGTAGCTGATAGCATTATATGTGTCGACACATTGAAGGCATGTGTATTGTATCGCAAAAAGTCACTGGATTTTTAGACTAAGTGCAATGTGTCGACACATTGTATGTGTCGCCACATTTTTCACCCTTGAGCTCCTGAAAAAACTCGACTGACTAAGACAAATGGTTGATTGGGCAAAACAGGTCGTTTCACCCTCTACTTAAAAAAAAATAAAATTAAACCAAGGTGAAGACTCTCCCCCATCCCTCTCCTCTCACCCCAACCCACCCCTCCTCCTCCCTCTCTCAGCTCCTCCACGCCCGTCACCGGACCGTCGATTACCAAAACGCCACTCTCTCAACTGTCTTTACCTCCGAGACCTTCCAATTACTCTCTCCACAGCATATAGTTATTTCCGAAGTACGAATTGCTCTACTCTGTTAGTTAGATTTTGATGATAACAAAAATTCTAAGTTTTGAAGGATTTTAGATTTTACATTGTCAATCCACTTTTCTAAAATTATTTCAAAGATTGAGGTTATTTTTTAAAATATTTTTAAGACTTGAACACCATTACACAAGTTATAAGATCAATTTTTATATTGTAGGTGTTTAAAGAATGTTGAATGGTTTTTCAAAGAAATTTTTCATTTGTGTCGACACATTGAACAAGTGTCGACACATTGCACTGAGAGCGCCAACACATTGACTAAGTGGTGTCGACACATTGAAGACATGTGTCTTGCACTGTCTCCCGAGAGCAAAATTTCAGACTAAGTTTAAAGTGTCGACACATGAAGACAATGTGTCGACACATGGTGCGAATTTGCAGATACTCTGGAAACGACGCCAACTCATCCAAAAAGTCTCCAAATGGTCTCAAATGACTTGGATGCCCTTCCAACGGCACTTTTGAGGGCTTTGATGACCGTTGAAGACTTGGGGCTATAAGAAGAATGAGATAGAGAGAGAAAGCAAGGACTTGCATCATTATTCAAAATCTACCTCCGATAGAGAGAGAAAGCAAGATCCAAAGATTTCATTTGTTGATTCCTCCAAGATCAAAGCTCCCATTGTTAAATCTTCTTCTCTGCTTATCCTTGACGATCTAGCCTCCAAAGAGAGAGAAGTTTCTTGAAGAAGACACAGCACACTTGCAATCAATCGTGCCCTAACTTCTAGAGAGAGAAAGTGCTTTGAAGAAGAGGGAAGACCGCACCTATCAAGAAAGCTTGTGCTTCTACTTGCCAAACTTTAGGTTTCATTCAAGAATCTTGTCTTCTTGCACTTTATTGAGCTTTTCACTTGCATATTCGGCTTAGAGAGCCATTCCTTATTGTACCCATTATTTGTAAAACACTTGAGTGTTGGGTAAACACTTGTCCTACTCGTGAGGGTAGAAGAAATCCCTTGGGTTTTGGGATTTGTGAGAGAGTTGAAGCGTGAGCTCGAAAAACGCTTTGTAAAGGTTCCTTAGCACCCGGAAGCTAAGGTGTATTTGCTATTTGGAGAATAGTGAAGGAAGCCCAAGGAAGTCAATAGCCTTGGGGGTGGACGTAGGCAAGTGTTGGCCGAACCACCTAAAAATACGGTGTCATCTCTCTAACTCTATCTCTCTTACGTTTCAGTACATATTTATACTTGTGGAGATTTATGCTTTATGCTTTATCATTATTGCATATATTTTGCTTAGCATTATACACATTTAGATCTGCATTATTGATTGTTAAAAATGGCTATTTTTTAGATCTGGAAGTTTAGAAAAAGGACCAAGTTTTTGATAAACCCAATTCACCCCCCCTCTTGGGTTGTTATTTAGACTCACACAATCCTATCCGTTGTAATTTCTTTTTCCTTATTCCTTTTAGTTTCACTAGTTTAGATTCTCGCTTGTCATACATCGAATCAATGCGAAATGGCATAGTATATGAAACTTGTTTTGCGTGCTTTCTTCAAAAGCTAAAAGTGTAGCAAATTCTACCTTGGTTCTGAGAATGCAAGGAGTGAGTAACGTCGAAAAAGTCTGGCTTTTCATTAAGTTCTTTAGTCTAATTAGGTCTCACATTGTGGAATTTGGATTGAAAGCATAATATCTGAACTTGAAAATTGCTTCTATTGCTTTCCTGTATTAGTTACGTTTATAGGAATACTTGGATTATTGATTTGGGGAAAATTTAGATGGTCAATGTCTTAGGGATTAGTAGGGGGTTTTCTTCGAGTAAAATCAGAAGCTTGGGTGATGAGTAGGTTCTATGAGACGTAGAGACACTAAAACCTCTCCTCAATTGAGTCCAGTTTTGATTAGGATTTAGAGCTTGAAAATTGAAATTGAGTTATGTGAAAATTGAAATTGATTATGTGAATCAGGTATAGCTAGCATTGTTTTAGGCTTGGCATTAGTGCTAATTAACAATATTTTTAATATTTTAGTCCTTAATTTTTGATATTTTAACTTTAAGACATTTTTTTGCATTATGTAGGAAATTTTTTTTTTTTTTATCATTACGCCTTAGGAGTTTGCGCCCCCCTTCCAATTCAATACTAGCTCCGCCACTGTTTATGTGGCAATTAAACTTCACAATTGTCTCCCTTTTTTTTGCTTTTCTTGTTATTCATTATCGGGAAAGTTTATTTTGATTTTCATAGACGTAAAACTTTATTCTTTCATTGATTATCATCATCAACTTTGTGTTCTTGTTTGAAGTGATAAAATTACTTCAAACTTGTTTTTTCACATGATATGTCTCACATCCCATTTGAACAATTTTGTCCTTTCTCATTAATATGTTATTGCGTCTATATTAAAATTTGATAAATAAAGAAAAAAAAATTGTTTGTCTTCCTCCTTTGTATCCGGTTAATTAAATATTTTTTTTAAATCTCTATTAATTTGACTAGATTTAAACATTATTTTGTCAATTATTTATTAACCATATATATTGCTTCCTTTTATATTGCTGAGTTAAGACGTAGAACTTCTAGAATCTCTCATGACGTGGAACTTCTAGAACCTCGCAGTCCAGCATTTGAGCCATCATGGATGATCCACTACAAAAAAACAGGTCTATAACGGCAATTTTTTTAGCGGCAGTCACTAAAACGCCGCTATATACCCCATATCCTAGCGTTTTACTTTTAAACACGACTAAAACACCCCTATAGCGGCCTTTATAGCGATCACAGACCGCCGCTATAAACTGCATATAGCAGCGGTCACTGTAGTAGCGGTCTCTGACCACCGCTATATACCTCCTGTAGTGGTGGTTTTTGTTAAAAACGCCACTATAGGTATAGTTGGAAAAAAATTAAATAAAATCAAAATTATATGTTATTTAATGTTAATAATTATTTTTATAGACTATTTTGTTCCTTTTAATACATAATTTTATTTTGTCACATGTTTAAAAAAAATTTTAGGAGACCTACTTAATAAAATATGGAATTAAAAGGAGTTTTATGAAAATTGAAGTTGTTATATGGATTAGAAATAATGTTATGAAAGTTATATCTATGACTTGTTATGGTAATTGTATTTTTATTGACTAAATCTAAGTAGTTTAGACATCTATTATCATATGCTTATAATGAGCATATTGATGCAGGATGCAGGGGGAGCCGAGTCGGACGACGCTGAGCTTTCATATTACACATTGATGGCGCTGAATTACCTTGAGTGGGTAGATCAGCGCAAGGATGGCAAGAAATCGTAATCTAACCTAATTGGGGTAGTTTTCGTGCACATGTCGGTTTTTTAGTCATAACTTTGGCTACGAGTATCCATTCGCGCCCATGACCCCAATTCAGAAAGCTCTTTTCGGTGCGCCTCATTTCGAGCCCTAAATCTACTGTTTTCCCTCTCAAAAACCTATTTTTAGTTATGATTTTCTTTCCTTTACTGTTTAGGAATTATTTCTGAACCCG